>NJDC01004942.1:21182-31565 GCA_002245475.1 Calephelis virginiensis
AAAAATTCAGTAAAATCACTAAAATTATTGGTTAGAATGAAAGCTGACAGCCAGTAGTTTTTGAGAAATAGCACATTTTCAGAAATTACAGAAAAGCATTGTAATTTATACTCTAGTTAGTTTTTGTGCTTGTATTATTTTATTAATATTCTCAAAAAAGAAAGAGATTCTTAAGGCCCCATACTTAGTCAGCCAGAAGAGCTAATCAGCGCACTCCCCCGTTCCATGATTACTATGAAATATTGCGCTCTAAAGTAAATGTCTTAAGCGCCAAATCACTATTTTTACACTATAAATGTAATTTGAATAATTGAATAAAAATATAAAAACTGAAACTTAGGTATAATACTTATATATGTTTCTGTTAAATCTGGTGTCGATATTTTCATAATTGAAGTAGACAGGTGGGTTTTGCTTTCAAAAAAGGGTTAACTTTTTGATTTATTTCTATCGAGCAAAGTGAAATGAGTCGTGTCTTGGAAACACTAGTCTTATAAAGCATATTAATGTTAATCTTGTGTGTTTTTGTCACCAAGATCCATAATTGCTTTGTATGAAAAAAACAGTATATTGCTGACGTATTTTAGCATACATGGCCCCTTTACTCGACTGCATGTTTGTCACATGATTACTGCCCATTAACAATTTTTTTTATGATTGTTTCCAATATAAAACAAGATATGGTAGAGAAGATCCTTTTTTCTCTTTACACAAGATAGATGATAATTTCAAAGTGGTCGTATATAAGTTTTAAGTACCTGAATGACCGAGTTTTGCTCGATTTTTTTTTATAAATTGTGTTTTTTGGAAATTATATTTAAGTACGACCCATAATATAAAATTTCTTAGCAAACACTCATTGACTTCGTGTCACTTAACAACGCCATCTGCTGTAACAACTTTATTGCTCACAAAAATAGTATTACTATTCGCCAATAGATGTCAGGAAGTCATATTTTTCAGTTTAAACACAAATAAAATTTTCAATTTAAACACGAATAAAATCACATTTTCTAAAAATGATTCCTAGCTAGATCGATTTATCGAACCCAAAACCCCCTACATACTTAATTTCATGAAAATCGTTGGAGCCGATTCCAAGATTCCAAATAAATATATATACAAGAATTGCTCATTTAAAAGTATAAGATAACATGTTCCGACAAATGTTTTATACCTTTGTGAAAAATAAAGTAATTTGTAGAAGATTGTTTGAGATTTTACTACTTATATATTATAATAAAAATGAGGTTGATTGCTTCACATACTTAACTATTATTGCCAAGCCAAGTTCTCGCATTAGCACGTCAAGGCCAAATCTATAATATAAAAATTATTCACTAAATGTGTTGGTAAGCGCATAACTTCGGAACAACTGGACCAATTTGGATAATTATTTTCGTATTATGTTAATTATTGCCAGAACAAGGTTCTTATGACGAGAAAAAACTGGGAAAGTTGCAGGGAAAGTGGGAAAAACAACATTTTAAATTTTTCCCATACAAACTGAACGGATCGAATGAAGTTCGCCGGAGTAGCTAGTGTCTTATAAAACCCGTAGGTATATAGTTTGATGTAAAAATTGTACAATTATCATATTGCTATCGAGTGCCAAAACTCAGGATCCTGGCAGACTTGCCTGGCTAAATAAATGCCTGGCAGAATTGCCTGGTAAATGCTATCCTATTTTAATATCATAAATGCAAAAGTTTGTATGTTTGTAACTCCTTCACTCAAAAATTGCTGAACCGATTTAATGAAATTCGGTATACACATAGATGGTAACTTGGATTAACACATAGTTGCTAACCCGAAAAAATGTTCCTGTGGTACCATTACACGCGGGCAACGCCGCGGGTAACAGCTAGTCGAATATAAATTAAGTATATGTTATCGCGTTAACTTATCGCCTCTATCGTCTAGCGGTCCGGTGTCAGACTTAACTTCATGTAGTCCCGGGTTTGATTCCCAGGTCAGGGAAGAAGAAAATGTGGTTTCTCAATTTTCTAATATAAATTTGTAAACCTTGGTCAGGATTTAAAAAGTGCGCGGTTAGCGATTGGCTCTCCACATGTAACATTTCCATAGTTGTATAACTGCCTACCTCTTCGTCGATACGGGTGTGAAGAAGAAAGCATTCGTTGACGTATGAAATTGGCCCATATCTCATTTAATCTATTAGTAAGCAAAACTTAACTAAAGCTTGTTAAGCCGTTTTGATGTGATAAATTAACATACTGACTTTCGTATTAACAATATTAATGTTTTTGACCCGCGCTGCAACAAACAGGTACATCTACTACAGCAATTGTAGTATCAGTGCCTGCCATTATCTTGTTCGTATTCTAAGGACGGGTACCTGGTAGACTTGCCTACTTGGCCTAAGAACTCGATTGTAAGGATTGGTACATCTACTATTGCAGTTGTAGTATCAGTGCCTGTCATTATCGTGTTTCGTGTTTTAAGGAAGGGTACCTGGTATACTTGCCTACTTAGCCTAAGTACTCGACTATAAGGTAGTGTAGTAATAATAATTAAATAAAAAATTAAAAAAAACCCGATATAAGCACTCAGTTTCCCTTTAAAAAGTAAAAAAAATCGGTTAATCTCCACACTTTCACCTCCACAACTTTTAAACGGCTAAACCGATTTTCATCAAACATGTCTAAGAACACTCGAACATAAGTTACCTTTAATACAAAAAAAAAATAATTGAAATCACTGCATCCGTTCGAGAGTTATGATGCCACAGACAGACAGACAGACACGTCAAACTTATAACATCCCTCTTTTGCGTCGGGGGTTACAAAGAACATTTACAATGTCTAGCGCAAATGTCTCTTATCGTCAGAAAAGCATCCTGCATGTTCACTGTCTTTGGCCATACAAAAGTCCAAGTCCAAGACTTCGTCTCTTTTCTTCTGTTATAAGATAGCGATTAAGTATATAGTTCTCCTGATATTAAGACCCAAACGTGGCCTATAGCCATAATAGGTGTTTTAGGTGCGTCACTGTCCTGTGTCCAGGAGATCAAACCTTATATATCTTCACGGCCCATATTCCCGAAGAGGCAGGCAGAGGCACAACCAGGGCACCCATGTCTAGCCGAAGACACTAAGTCCCACAATGTATTCGTAAAAAAACATCATCATTTGCTTAAAACAAATACTGAAATTTTAGGAAGTACACATTTTCGAAATATTTTATTGAATCAGGCGTTACTTTGCGGAAATCCATTATAACAGATGTAAAATAAGCCTTTATTTTGCTAATTCCGCGTAAGCAGTGTAACTATTGTGGCAAATAATCCTCCAAACGATACAGAATGTGACAAGCCTAATTGGCGTTCCCACCACCCACCTCCACGATCAGAACACGAATATAGGAAGAGCTCGGGAAACAATATAAATTATCATGTTCTTTACATGTGACAACCCTATCTAAAGTTCCCACCTCCCACCTCCGCGACCAGATCACAAATAGAGTCCTAACACGGGAAACAAAACCACTTGTCACGTTCTTCGCCAACTTTGTCGAAGCACTCACCACAGAGAACACCAAATCGCACTCGACGTACGTTTCGCCTTTACACAGAGGCATCCTCGGGAATTCGACCGTACTGTACAAATGACGACACGACGACACGAGATCGCGTGTGTTCATATTCTACCAATATGTTGGTATTAATAAATATCTTTTGTTATAGCTTTTAACACACATTTTCGGCAAATAAATAAATTTCATAATTCAAATAATTAAACTAGTTATAAATATAAATAATTGGCTTAAAAGTTAAAGTGTATATATTTAAAAAAAAAATATCAGTATATGGTAGAATATGTTGATATACTTAAATATTTCTGTAACATCTAATTTACACGCATATTCCGCAACTAAATAATTTTCTTTCTTTCTTTCTTTTAATGTGATAGGTGGCAAGCCTATCGCCAACCGGGTACATATCCAATTCCTAGCAATATTTTTTTTATTATGCAAGTGGAAAACCCAAATTTTCTTTTTATTGCCCGACCCGGAATTTGAACCCGGGACCTCATTCAGTCAAGACCAACTCCTAAACTGCTAGACCACAAACTTACAAGTCTATTAGCTACAATGACCTTAAGTCGGAATGATAGTAGTTATTATCACTGCAAGAAAAGGTAGGCTGGCTAATCCTTACTCGGTCAAGTTGAAACACTATCAATGATCCTGTTGGTGATGAACCAATTAACCTACGTCCGTTTGTAACTAACTACTAGGCAGGAAGGCAGATGGTCAATTCCACTTGGGTCCTGGACCGTGAAAAACGGTGGCAATAACTTAAGTTTAGTTCATAGAGCGCCTCGTTAATCGAGTGGCTAGCGAACACGCCTAACTACACCGACCAACGGCGAGGTTCAGGTTCGATTCCCGACGGGGGCAGGCATTTGTGTGATGAACATTTAGATGTCTTCATTTCCGGGTTTGGGTGTTTATATTTATTCTGGTATCTCTTTAAGTATTTCTATGTATTAGAACCGTTGACTTATACCCATACAAAAGGCTTTTATTACTTACATTAGGGTTAAATTCAATTTGTGTCACTTGTCCAATAATATTTATTATTGTTATCAATTATTTTCAATATCTCTTATTTTCTACGTTTATACATTTAACATAATAATAATAATCACAAAATAATATTAAAAATATAAACATAAAAAACAGGACGCCTCTGTGGTCTAGCGGTCCGGGTGTTGGACTTGACTGCATGAGGTCCCGGGTTCGAATCCCGGGTTGGCCAATAAAAAGTAAATTGGATTTTTTTAATTTTCTAATTAAAAGAGAGATGTTGGTCGGGATTGGAAATGTACCCGGTTGGCGATAGGCTTGCCGCCTATCACATTGTGGGGCTTAGTGTCTTCGGCTAGTCGTGGGTGCCTTGGTTGTGCCTCTGCCTGCTACTTCGGGGATGTGGGCGTGAAGATACTTTAAAAAAAAACAGGTTACCAAAAACGGTGGTCTTACAACTAAACCGTCAGTGGTCAGGGCGACAGAGTGAGGAATCTCCGCACAATGCGTGCCGTCCCCAAAATTGCTGCCTTCTGAGTTCGGCCCTTAACCCAGGGTTGCAGTGCGAGTCTCTTAAGGTATTGGTTGAGACTCTTCGCTATTAGACCGTATCCATTTACAAAATGTGACAGTTATTATCATTATTATTATTATAACTTACATAACTTCTTCTATTACACAGTTCCTTAATCCTGATATCGTATTATTTGTGTCTGTATAATTCAAGGTTGGAAAGTTTCCAAGCAACTCTTCAATGAACATAGGATCCGAGGGTTCAACATTCAATTCTGGTATACCGGTGATGATATGACGAAAAGCAGTGTTAAAGTTTCTTGTGAGACAATTCTTATCACTTACTTTACATTTGCTCAGGGGAACTACATCTGAAATATTAATGTTTTCATGAGATTGGGAGATAAGAGATAATGATAATGTCTCTCGAAAGGTGGCAATGGTGCGGTGCCAACCTGAAGCAAAGCCTGCTTGGATATGTTCAATGGCTATCAAAGTCTTCAGACCTGAACAAATCAGCAGCCAGCTCTGACCTTGTGTAGCAGCAGCATGACATTGTGGTGGTGAATCAGATAGGCTGTGGCACCAATTTAGGCCTTCTATTAATCTACTGAATGGTCTAACTATGAACTGCTAGCGTTATAGTACATGAGGTTCCGAGTTCGAATCCCTGGTTAGGCAACTAAAGAAATTTGAGCTCCTAATGGAATTTTAATTTTATAAGAAAAGCAAGTTAGCCCGTCATAAGTACCCGGTTGGCGATACGTTTACCACTTATCACATTCTGGAACTAAATACATTAGGATAATCTTGTGTGCCCTAGTTGTACCTATTCCCATTTCTTTTTTGCCACAAACGTTCGATTCGAGATTAAAGAAACAGGTAGCCTTTTACTATTGTAGTAAATTAGGATCAGGAGGTAGGGCACTGTGCAGCATGTTGCCTGCCTTACTATTCCCGGCGCCATTGTATTCGCTCACTTGTCTTAAGATGCCAGCCATACATATCTTTACGCCAAGTACGTGACGGGATAGACGGAGAGTATGGAGTGCCAAACTTCACGATCCTGACAAACCTGTTTGGCTACCTTCACATTAATTACCATACAAACACGGCGGTTTCGGAGACTTGACAAAACCCTCGGATAACATTCGAGCGATCTGATCGTTGAATGTCAACCTTGGTCTCCCTACTATGGGTACCTACATCCATCCACAGCACACGCCAGCTATAACAGAGCAAAACTTTAGTAAATTCTAGAACGTCTATAGGCGACGATTATCCTTTATCAGAAGAGCTATCTGTTTTTCGCGAACATGAAAGACACTCTATCCATATTATCCATACTCGTTTGGTTTTTTGGGGTTAGAGAGTACGTGGTAAAAATTGATTACAAACCTGACGTCCAAATAGAACTGAACAAAAATATTGTGGACAAAAAGAAAATATATACAGCCATCTGAATAACAATACTTGGTAATTTTACAAAGAACACTGAAGTAAGGTCATTTAAGTACCTTAATTCTTGTATAAAATTATAATTAAGTACTGTATATACAATTTTTTTCATACATCAGACCGGGATTCATGACCAGCCAGACTTTTGCCAGTTTGTAAATCTTTGTTTTCAGCGCATGAATAACATGTGACAAATATTTCTGCACATAGAAAAGTTGGAGCTATCATAAAGTTTGGATGACTACGATTTGGTAGATATAAAAGAGAATAATTAAAAAACCAAACAACTTTCATTTGCTTTTTCGTTAATTTATGTAATCGTTTTATCATATTATCAATTTCTTGAATCTGTTCTACATTCTTATTTCCATCATAATAATGTTGATATTTGAAGTATGCAATCTAATTGTAGTAAAACTAAAAAACACAGCAACGTCAAAGGTATTTGTTTTAATTTATAATAGATATTTGGCACTTAAACTAGGGTCAGGATTAGAATAAGCCTTGTATGGACAGTCATACTATACAAAGCGTAAGCTATTCCGAGTTTATAGGTAGAGATTTTACTTATTCTTAGTAGAAGGGGAGTCCGCGATGCTGAATGTGTAGTAACTCCAGCGTCGGCGTCGTAGGGATCCATTGAACTTTGTCGGTCAAATAGTGTAGAGTAAAAAAGGTCACGTAAGGTCTTTTTTGGCGGTGCGTTGAGCGTCTAGAAGCTAAAATAACAACTGCAGTCACATGATTACAGGTGAGCCCATCAGATATTAATATCATTTATTGACATATTGCTGTCATCGTAGACATAATATGCATATTAATATGTCTCGGATGACAGCAAATGCCGTACTTAATGGGCAATTAACATAGATGGTTTGGTTTTTGAAAGTTTCTGAACCTCCTACTCCCGTACGTCTTGTTCAAATCATCAGAAAATTTAAACTCGCTTTCATTGGCATGCAATAAACCCGCCATACTTTAATCTGACAATATGTTCGAGTATATTTTCAAGCCAAAAAAATAGACACAACCCTACATGCGCGTCTCTGTATAAATATTTTATACATATTGGAGGTGTTTGACCATGGTATAAAGTATATCCCATATTTTAATTCGACGCGCCTGAGTTACTGCAAAAATCCTCTCTTGGGCTCCCCTACCGTAGTATCCAAAGACATCAAAGAAGTCATCAGGCTATCTCCAGGATTCAGAGCCGGCCAGGAGCGGTCGGCCACGTGACTTACAAACAATTGCACAACAGCTAATGACACCACTTAAAACTGCAAGCTAGCATCGCGCGTGTCGTCCTCGCCGCCGCTTACACGTGTCACACACAAACAATTGTTGTGTTAACAACTACATGAAACCATTAGCCATAGTACATATTCTTAAATTTTAAATAAACTTGAGAGCACAACTATCCATTGACTCTCATTTCCACGCATTCCATAACATTACGATCCTTACAAATACTCTATCTACGTCAATAAAAATAACTACGTCAATAAAAGCCGACTTCAAAACTAAAAAATAAAAAATAATAAAGATTTGATATTATATACATACTATCTATTATTTATAGGAGCCATTTACTAATAGGTTTGAAGTCAGTGCCAAGCTAATTTAATACTTACTTATAGTTATTAGTTTAAGGCTTGGCACCGACTTCAAACCTATACATGTCAATTAGATAATTAAAACCTCACTTTTATACGATATATTTTGTACCTTAGACCTGTCAATCTACAATAAATCAAATTTAGCCAGTGTAATGTGAGCTCCACAACTTCTATCTTAATTTATAACACACTCGAAATTAAATGATTCTATAAAATGGCTTATGTCTGGTCCTTATAAAAAAACATAGGATCTCGTTTGGCTTCATTATTTAAAACTGCTTTAGAAGTAACAATAAAATATTATTTTATATCCAAAAATGATCTTTGTTAAGAATATGCATGAATTAAATCTAGTTTAATAAGGTATACATGTGTGTTTCATTGTCAGCGGATGGCGTTGATTATTATTAGGAGTAACAGACTTTATAACTAGTTAATCTAACTTGACTTTTTTTGCTTGTTTTTTTTTAATTATTTTTTATGTATTGGAAGGCAAAGAAGCAGATGGATTTCCTGATGGTAAGAAATTCATACCGCCTAGAGATACCAAAGGTGGTAATGGTGCGTTGCCAACCTGAGGCAGGGATGTTAGCCTTGAGCAAAAGTAAGTTTACCGGCTACCTTAACCTCCAAACCGGAACACGTAATAACGTTATGGCGGCAGGAATAGGTAAGGCGGTGTTACCAATCCGGATGAGTCGCTGCGAAACTCTACCACCTACTCAGGTGTCACGGTGTTAGAGACGGTAAGTCTATGCTCGCCTTTTACGAGCTGCCTGGCAGGAAGGCAGATGGTCTATTCTGCTGAGAAGCCCGGACCACAACGGGGTTAATGGATTATGACAGCGAAAATGCATATGGATCTTCTGGTAATTTAGACTCTACCATAGCATACATATATTATACACGCCTCAAGTATGTTGATATTCTACGGCTGGAGTATAAGTTCGAAAGTGTAAGTATATCATCTACCCTATTATTCAAAACGAAACATGACAATACCAAGTACTGTAGTAAAGTGGGTTTCTATCGAGAAAATTCCACGAGACCTGAACGCCAGTCTATCACCATTGGGTTTATTGGTAATGATCATGTATACTCTGCTCGCCTTTTAAGAGCTTCCAGCTGTGTAGACAGATGGTTTGTTTCTAACAATATCCCTATCTTATAGGAAAATGTGATGGTAAATGTTGTAACCAAATTTTAAAACCTGACGAAAAATAGGGGCGCTATGAGGTTGAGGTGTGTCTGGCATTATAAGTATTGAACGGATGGACCGATTTCAATGGAGATTTTTTTGGTTTCAAAACTAAGGTGATCGAAGTAATTTTTAACTACATTATATATTTGGACGGGATTTCTTATTTTTATTTATTTCGCAATTATCAACTGAACTGAAATTCAAATAATGATAACCAATATTTTGCATGTCGGATGGGTAGTAGGCTCACTAGCACAAAAACTAGAGCTATTTGGTAGAATACTCGTAGTCTTTCATACCAATCATGTTCATATTTTCTA
This sequence comes from Calephelis virginiensis, assembly GCA_002245475.1. NCBI lineage: Eukaryota > Metazoa > Arthropoda > Insecta > Lepidoptera > Riodinidae > Calephelis > Calephelis virginiensis. The sequence goes on from NJDC01004942.1 coordinate 30,845, forward strand.
TTTCTTCAGCGCCTGCGATAGTCACGGTCAAGTTTTGGGGGATGATTCCGTATCTTTTTAATAATAATCACTGGTAAAGTGTAAAATATATGACGTGTTTCATATTTGCTATCACCTGTTACCACCAGAAATACAATGGAGGTAGCAAATACAAACACGTTATTGCACAGCTATTTGTAAATCATCACTGGGTAAAGTGTACATCACTTTACCCAGTGATAGTCACTAAAAAGATACTAAATAGCCCCGCTGGTCTGAAGAGTATTTTCTAATAATAAAAGCGGTTTACTTTGATTCGTAAATAAACTAACATAATGCAATAACTGCACACACAATCTAAATGTTATGTTGCTAAAAACCAACTAGACTGCGTCAGCTTTCAAACGAAAAAAATACATCGAAATCGGTCCATTCGTTTGAAAAGAAATAGGTACCAGAATATATTTAATAAACACCCAGACCCGGAAATGCAGACATCTAAATGTTCATCCCACAAATGCCTGCCCCTGTCGGGAATCGAACCCGAGCCTCGCGGTTGGTCGATGTAGTTAGGCGTGTACGTTAGCCACTCGACCAACGAGGCGGTCAACTTTAGAACACCCGTATATATTGTCAGGGGTTCATAAAAGGATACACAATCGCACACTTCTTCTTTTTCACTTATATTGTAAAAACTCGCCCCGCTTATTTCTCCGCTTATCGCGGTTACTAAGTTTCAGGC
>NJDC01004942.1:69937-86170 GCA_002245475.1 Calephelis virginiensis
AGTTTGAAGACGTATTTTATTTGGTAATTTGTAGTTGAGTAATAATTTACTAGCCTTCACAACGATTTTTTGACGCTCAGCAGTCACTGAACCACAAATTATTGACATGTATACTAAAAATACAATTTTTTGCACAAGAAATGTTAAAAGCGGTACTGTCCTTTTTAGATCGAGTTTTGTATTATAGTAAATAATACATTCCCAAAGGCTTAAAAGACTAGTCGTGAATGAACTAAAGAGATACAGGAACAAAGGTATATTGAAAGTTGTGTTTATAAGCCTACAGGTCTCTCCCACGGTAGCGAAGGCCAAAGTTGCGCTTTTGATATTGTTTGTGACTTCACTAATATTATCATTCACATGTCCTTCAGTAGCACTTCTATCCAATATTCTTTTATATGACTGTTGTTTGAGAGTTTTACTAACTATTTTCATGTCCATTTTTATAATTTTGAGCATCTCGTTAATAATAGACACATACACACTAAAAGCACACAGCACTAGTTGTCTGACATTAGAAGTTACAAAAAAAGCTATTTTAAATATAATACTGTCATCTTGTGTCACACAGTTTACTATTAAAGCAACATTAAAAATTGAAAAATATAGACATAAACTTATAAGTACTTTGTGTCTCATTATCTTTAACATAGTGTAGTTATTGTGGATATTTAATAAGCTGAAAATTCGTTCAATTGCATTCAGTAGGCGAATATATCTTTTACTGTGAAATATACATAGCGCTACTGATATCATATACTCTATTGGAAAATAGCTTGAAAAACATCCCATTAACACATTACTATTATTACGTTGTTTTAAGTGTTGGTCGAACATCCAAAGAGCTATCCAAAAAAGATGCGTATGCCCGCAAATTAAAAATACGAGTATTCCATAACTTTTTATAATTCTGCTTGGAGGCACTAACTTTCCATTTTTCATTCGATACTTAAATATACCAAAAATGTATTCGATAACTGTCAAAGGTTTCAATATTTTCCAAACATAATTTAAAATATTTGTATTGTTTGTCTTTCGTTTGGCTCTAATTTTAATAACTTTTGTTTTAAACATTTTATTAATCAATTTCGACTGCGCGGGTTTGTGTATCTTGTAACAATTTTCAACGTCATATAGAAGGGTGTAAAGATCAATAAAATTTATTTGGACCATGCGCAATACACTTGCATATTTATAACTGTATATATACACACATAAATAAAATTGTAGATAATATATTTCGTACATTGTAAACATTTTTTTTATATATATTCAGACAAACACTTAATAAGCTAAACATTGTATTTTTGTTTGTTTATTGCATGCTCAAGCATAGTGAAGATACAAGGCAAATCGAAAGCGGATGATAGAAAATACTTTGTGTGCAGTATCGAATAAATAGCTTCATGTTAGCATTTCAACCCTTTTTTTAAATGTGCCTTTGTTAATGATATTGGCAAAGTTTGTGACAAGTAGTAGTAGTGATATTGACAGTGACAGTCACTGTCCTAAACAGTAATAACAAAGAAATAATAATAATATTACTGGACAAGTTACACAAATTGAATCTAACCCCAAAGTAAGCAAATTATATGCTTGTATTAATCAACGATTCTAATACATACAAACACTTAAATAGATACCAGAATAATTTTAATAAACACCAGACCCGGAAATTCAGACATCTAAATGTTCATCACACAAATGGCAGGCATTCAGGAATATTTCTTCAGCAACATCTCTTCTAATGTTTTACGAGTAATGAAGTGTTGTTTTAGTTATTTTACTTGCTGTGTCTATATTTACTTTTGTTATTTTAAGGGTTATTTATTATACAGTCATATATACACAAAAAGCAAACAAAGGAAATTGTTTACCATTCAAAGTTAAAAAGAACATTATCTTAAAAATTATTGTGATACAAACTTTGAAAATACAGAAACATTTAGTACTAAAAAAATCGAAAGCTAAAGCTCTGTGGTCTAGCGGTTCAGTTGTTGGACTTGACTGCATGAGGTCCCGGGTTCGAATCCTGGGCCCTGGTGGTTTTTCCAATGTTCTAATAAAAAAAAATGTTGCTCGGGATAGGATATGTGCCCGGTTTGCGATAGGCTTGCCACCTATCACATTGTGGGACTTAGTATCTTCGGCTAGTCGTGGGTGCCCTGGTTGTGCCTTTGCCTACCTCTTCGGGGATATGGGCGTAAAGATACTCTGTTAATGATTTACCTTCCTCAAACATTTTGCAGTTTTTATATATATTCAGTAAAGAAACTACTTGGTCTCGTAGCTCCCGGATTCACAGGCGAACGGGTCTGACATAGTTTAGTGAATTGACGCACAGAACCCAGGTATGACCTGCAGCCACTGGAGGGTATTAAAAAGGGTGCCGGTGGGGAAGGGACAAAAAGTTACCTTCACCCTAGAGCAAGAGTCCCTAATTGCTCTTCACAAGGCTAATTACAGGCTCTTTTTCAACCTGGGAACTATTGCGGTCAGAGTCATTAAGGGTGGCCTCGACCACGAGAGTGAATCTGAGCGGACCGAAGATAACCCAACAGATGCAACAGCTACTGTTTCCAGCAGCAGGTGGTCCAGATCTACGCCTGGGAGGGTTCTGCACATCGCCCCTCTAGCCACGCGGGGAGACTGCAGAAAGAAATAGGTAGAGGGGTTATTGCGGAGCTACTACAAGCCCGCGTAACAGATCTGGAAGAGCACGTGGGCTGGTCAGACGAAGGCCGGTGAAATTACCCTTACTGACAAGTGAACACTCTAGCAAAAAGGCCTCCAGGAACCTTCTGAACCAATAAACACTGTTTTAAGCACACAGACACACACACACGCACAAATCACACATTGATACAGACCAGACAGACAGACGTAAGCGTAAGACATATATACATACAATGCCAAAAAATTTCCAAATTAACCTTCATCACGCCAAGGCGTTGAGTGCCTTGCTAAGTGAAAAACTCTTAGAAGGGGGTTGGACATTGCTATAGTACAAAAACCATGGATTAATAGGAACGTGGTAATGGGCCTGAAATCGGCCGGTAAGACAACGAAAAAGGCACCAAGCCTAGAAAAGTTGTTTTTAAGAAAAATTTAAATTTCTTACCTATCCCATGTATGTGTACAGACGACATGGTTGCAGCTTATGTAGTCTTGCCGGGCAGAGAAGATTTGAAGATGGTGGTCTGCTCTGCATACCTTCCAGATCCGCCCGGGCAGAGGCTCAATCCGACCTTTCAGTCTGACTTTTCTGCACCAATAGTACCACTGTACCACTGATTGAATACTGCCAAGACCAACAAACGGAGTTGCTGATTGCCTGCGACAGAAACGCACATCACACTTCTTGTGGTAGTACTGACAATAATATGAGAGGTAAGTATTTATTGGATTTCCTGCTGACAAATAACCTCTTGGTTCTGAATGAGGGATACTCGCCAATCTTTATCACTCGTATGCGACAGGAGGTTTTTTTGATATATGTGCAGATAGTATCTGCACGAACAATTTCAAGAAACGTATACACAGATGGTATGTTAGTAATGACATTTCTATGTCAGATCACATATATATACGGTATGACATTGAGGCTGATAAAGCCCGATGCATCAACACCTTTCGGAATCCCAGGGCCAAGGCTACCTAACTGAGCACCGAAAACGATTAGAACTTCAGATCAACTAGAGTTTACAAATGAAATAATGTAGACAGTGTTGATAGAAGCATACCATAATAACTGCCCATTAAAAGTAGTAGATGCATCAAATGTACCATGGTGGAATAGTAATCTGCTTCGACTTGGGGACAAAGCCCGGTCTCTCTTTAATAAAGCAAAAAGGGATAAAAACTGGAACACCTACATAGAAGCACTTACTATGTGTAACAAAGAGTTACGGAAGGCTAAGAGAAGATCATGGAGACGACTATGTGAGGAAGTAACTAGTGCTCCCCACATCGCCAGAATCTACAAGATCTTGGCCAAAACTCCATCTTAGCATTTGGGTTTACTAAAGAAACAAGATGGTACTTTCACTACCTCTGCTCAGGAAACGCTGGAGCTCATGATGTGCACTCATTTTCCTGGAGCGGTTGTAATGAATAGCGATATAAGGCTACCTGTCCACTCAAGAGGTGTAATAACATCTAAGCCAGGAGATTGGAGAATAGCCACATCTATATTCAAACTCCCATAAGTAAAATGGACCATTAAAAGTTTAAAGCCCTTCAATCTGGAGGCGAGGATAGCAGATTTCCGGCTTTACTTTAAAACGACTTGGATGCGATTCTGCCATTGGTGGTTAAAGTCTTCAGAGACAGCTTTGTCTGGGGATACCTACCAAAAACCTGGACAAGGGTCAGGGTTACATTTATTCCTAAATCGGATGATAGAGACAAATCATTACCGAAATCATACCGACCCATCAGCCTCACCTCTTTTTCATTAAAAACTATGCAAAAGTTGATTAATCTTCATATCAGAGAGAAATGTCTTACTTACATGCTTCAGAATACGAAGCAGCATGCCTATCAAAGAGCAAAGTGAACAGAAACTGCAATAGTGGAAATAGTTGATAAAAAAGAAAGAGCAACTGAGGACAAGCAAATTGCTCTATGTGCCTTTCTTGATATTGAAGGTGCGTTTGATAACACCTCAAATGATGTCATATTCAATTGTATGAGAGCAAGCAGCATTGACGAACAAACCACTCGATGGATAAACGTAATGCTGACACAAAGAAGCGCCAAGGTAACCTTACTGGATGCGACCGTCGAAGCTCGTATCGTGCGAGGATGCCCTCAGGGTGGAGTGCTTTCTCCACTGATATGGTCGATTGTGGTGGACAAACTGCTACAAGAACTTAATGATGCGCGTTTCGATACACAAGGCTATGCTGATGATCTTATGATCTCAGTGGTAGGGCAATGCGAAACAACCGTTTCAGAATTGCTACAATCAGCCTTACGTATAGTCGAACGGTGGTGCAGAAAAGTCGGACTCTCAGTCAATTCCGATAAAACCAAAATCGTTCCATTCAGTAAGAAGCGCTTATTAGACAAATTGAAAGAGCACTCTTTCTTTGGAAAACCTATAGCCTTCTCTAAAGAAGTAAAGTATCTAGACTGTAATGGGCATTGAACAGGTTGTAAGAAGGGCTAAAATAGCTATGGGGCATGCAACAGATTATTAGGACCTAAATGGGGTCTTAAACCGAAATCTATCTTGGGTATACACAGTCATAGTGCGACCTCTATAATTCGCTATGGCTGCGTTGGATGGAGTAGGAAGGCAGCCCAAGTAACATGCCAAAAAACCCTATCAAGCCTACAAATGATTGTCTGCTGTATGGCAACTGGTGGATTCCGATCATCGCTCACACAAGCGCTAGAGGCGATTCTTAATTTGCACCCTTTGCATATTCATGTGCAAAAGAAAGCAAAATTCGCAATGCTCCGCGCTGTTGAGCGAGGAAAACGCAGCTGGCAATCTTCGACATTAAGGACACTTTATAATGAACTCATAATCTACTCTATCATAGATATGTCATCGGATACTATGATAACAAGTTACGGATTTAAGAAGTTAATAATAATGTTACTCCAACAAGCAGAGACGAATGGCTAATTGGAGTACCGCAATCCATCAAGCCAGCGAACGTCACATGGTTCACTGATGGATCAAGGAAAGATGGAAAAGCCTGATCGGGTGTGAATTGTCAGCGGCCATTAGTAAAAAAGCATATAAGCCTAAGCTTTTATTCTACGGTATACCAGACAGAGGTTTTCGCTATATTGACGTTCGCACAAGAAAACCTCAACCGCTATGTTCACAAGCATATTGTGATTCTATCAGATAGTCAGGCTGCTCTAAATGCACTGCAATCTATAGAATTTAACTCTAAGCTTACTGAGGAGTGCGCCCAAGTTCTAATTAAGTTGGGCGAAAACAAAGTAACGCTTGCATGGGTTCCCGGACACACTGGGATAAAAAGAAATGAAGTTGCAGACGCGCTAGCTAGGAAGGGATCGGTGGAACTCCCTGTAGGACCAGAGTCAATATGCGGAGTTGCTAGAAGCTCTTCTAGGAGCTTGCTCAATAAATGCAGTCAACAAGAAAGTCTATCAAATTGGCAAAAACCACGGGCCAAGAGCATGCAAAGGCACTCGTGGCAGTATTTAACGTCAAATATTCTTCGATTGCTATCAGTATGCATCGAAAAGAGCTCAGGATCTTGGTTCGAATTATGACAGGTCACTGCGAGCTAAGCAAACACCTTAGCAGGATGAGCCTTGCAGAGACATCTGACTGCAGGTCTTGCCTTGAAGCAGAAGAGACGGCAATGCACGTCCTCTGCGACTGTCCCACTTTCATTCAGGCTAGAAGTAACCATCTGGGGGGCACTTAATAAATCCCCAAGATCTTAAGTTAATCAATCCCAAGAGCATAATACAGTTCTTAGAAACTGTCGGCCTTGCGGTATTGATCTAAGCTTAAAGAGCAACAGCAACACCAGGGACAGTTACGATTTTATGCTTTAAGGAATGAGTTTTTTTCTTGAAGGTCTCAAAGTCGTAATATTCCAAAAATTCCACACTCATGTAGTGCAAGTTACGATATGTCTACGGAAACGCACAGTAACTAAGAGCCCGTCATCAAGGTGCCCCTTTTGAAACGCAGGTAAGTGAGTCAGATGTCAGAAAGTGGTTATAAATTGAAATACCTTCTTCGTGCAGTCCCAGTATTATATGCAGTATAAAACATTATGGGAACTCACGTCTCTGCGTAAAATAAAAAGATAAAGTGGATTAAAAATAGATAGATTGCTGACGATCCGAGTTGTCCAATGCTGGACGAGGAAACTGTGGAGCTCCTGCTACTAGTTCACAATACCTGAGCTGAGTGAATATCTTCTAATCGAATACATTAAATATGTCCACGAAGTTAGGACTCAAACCAAGAAACAGACTGGTGACATACATGAAACAAAGAACATCGAGCAAGACGTCAAAGTCAACAGAGTTTATCACATTACTAAATTTTAAAAGAACCAGTAGAGTGAGGCAACTATTACAACTAGCAACCTTTATATCATCAGTGACTTTGATCAAAGCAAAGACCGTACTGTGTCCTGTACGAAAACCCGACTGATACTTAGCAGATCGTTAGTCCTTAAGTAAATTAACAGTTGTTTGTTGACAATATGTTCTAAAACCTTAGATAGGGCTTTTGGAAGGGGTACTTTGTGAAGAAGAATGACATGAACAATCTTCCATTCGGAAGAAAAAGTATTGCAGATGAAAGAAAAGTCAAAAATATGGGTTAAAATAGGCAATAACTTTGGTAGGAATAAGGCAGACGTGAACAAATATTATAATTACCAGTCCCCGAAGAGGAAATACTATTTACGTGTTTGGCTACTTCAAATTCAGTGACTTCTTTAGAGAACAATGGAGAAATCTAAGGAATAGATAAATGAGCTAAGTAGGGCAATGTTTCAGATTTGAAGTGAGGATGATAGTTAGGGGAGAAAAGGATAAATGTGCTTTAAGGTTATTAAGATCCACGTTATTCACGATAGAAATAGTTACTTTCCCAGCGCCAAGCGTCTTCAGAAATTGCCAGACATGTTTCGTAAATATATTTACGTTGAGCATTTTGTCATGAGCGATTGCAGGAATTTCGCAAAGATTCATATCGAACATAATTTATGTCATTAGGATACTTAGAATAGCGGGATTTAGCTTAATTATATTTCGACATATGATATTAAATTTTATTTTTGAGCCATGGAACTGGTCTTTGCTTAATTTTAAAAGGAAAAATTAGGAATGCGTATTATACAAATGTAGTAAAAAAAGAGTTGAACTGACCTTAAAGCCCAAAGAAGAAAAATTTAATAGTAATGGCTAGTCCAATTCCAGACAATCCGTCTTCATTTTCCCATTATCGATGATATTGAAACATATACGCAACGAAACAATAGATTTAACTTTAGGAGGTCTGACCTGTACCGATAAACAAAGGAAATCAGTGAAAAACAAGAGGTTAAAAGACCCTATGTCTGGACCAAATTAAATTGATTAAATTGAAATTAACTATGAATCGAAGATAAATAAATACATGTTAAAAAGCTACATGAGCATTACTGATAGAATACAATATTATGTTGATTATGCTAGTCTGGTGTTAAAGCTACACTTTAAGAGGTCTGAGGTAGTTCAAGGAACGAATGTAGGTCCACTAAAATTCGTTCATTTTAATTCTGACAAATCTCACCCTTCCAAAGGTAATTCAAAACGCAACTTGCTTACGATTTTTTGATGACTTTAACCCTAGAAAGATAACCTACGCCTCTGAGGCGCTCGCGTCGGTTTGAAAAGGCTGTCTGTTTCTAATGAGCGCGCGTGTCTAGCTATCCTTTTTTGTCAGCCCAGTCGTCGGTGCCCAGCGTCGTGGGACGGCCGGTTTTACACGGTTAGCACCTTATTTCTGCAGTTATAACCAGGTGATGCGTTCCGGAGGCGCATGGTTATCTTTTGTGTGATTTTTGTAAAAGTAAGATATTGGTTTTATTTACATAAAATTGTTATTATAAGTGTTTATTTATTTTGTTTTAGTATGAAATACTATCACCTTTATCATGACGAGCAGACTACAACTATCTGATGATGCAATATCTAGATTAATTTCTGAAAATGAAGAGAACGAGCATGATGGACATCAGGAAAGTGAGAGTGAAACAGAAGATCATGTGAGTGAAGATGATACACAGAGTGATTTTGAAGACGAGTTGATCGATAATGAGATACCAGAAGAATTGGATGCAACACAAAATGAAGGTAATATAAGTCCGCCCGCTTCTTTAGAGCCCACTGGAAGTTCAGACACATCACGCCGTGACCGCCGTATAATTATTCCTAATCGCCGTGCGATTAGAGGCAAGAATCAACATTGTTGGTCCACAGCAAAAGGACAAAGCTGCGGTAGGATATCCGCAATAAATATAATTCGCACAAACAGAGGTCCAGCGCGTATGTGTCGAAATATATGTGACCCAATATTATGTTTCAATTTGTTTTTTACTGATGAAATAGTGGACGAGATAGTTCGTTGGACGAATGTTGAGATCTCTGTAAAACGTCGAGATACCATGACGAAAGCCACCTTTAGAGATACGTCTGTGACAGAAGTCCGAGCGTTGTTAGGGATATTGGCCATGAGTGCAGCATTGAAAGACAACCATTTGTCTACTGATGAGCTGTTCGATAGTAGTTTTTCAGGAACACGGTACGTGGCGGTGATGAGTAGGGATCGTTTTGATTTCCTGATTAGATGTCTTAGATTTGATGACAAGTCTATACGGCCCTCTTTACGTCATGAAGATCCATTCATCCCCATCAGGAAATTGTGGGAATTATTTATAACTCAGTGTAAACTAAATTATACACCAGGAGAGCACGTCACAATTGATGAGCAATTATTGGGGTTTCGAGGAAGATGCCCATTCCGCATGTACATACCCAACAAGCCCAATAAATACGGCATCAAAATACCCATGTTGTGCGACAGCGGTACAAAGTATATGTTCAATGCAATACCATATATTGGAAGAGCCACCAACACTAATGGGTTGCCACAAGCTGAATATTACGTAAAGGAGTTGTCTCGGCCCCTGTATGGTACAAACCGAAATATTACATGTGACAACTGGTTCACATCGGTTCCTCTCGCAAAATCCTTACTTTAGGCACCGTACAATTTAACCTTGGTCGGTACAATACGATCCAATAAACGGGAGATCCCCGAAGAACTGAAAAACACTCGGTCTCGATCCGTAGGCACGTCAATGTCCTGCTACGATGGATGTTTGACCCTAGTCTCGTATAAGCCGAAACCCTCTAAGATGGTTTACCTGCTGTCATCATGTGATGAAGAAGGTGTGATCAATCCAGCAACCGGTAAGCCTGAAATTATAATGTATTATAATCAGACCAAAGGAGGAGTGGACACATTTGATCAAATGTGTTCCTCAATGTCGTGTTCAAGAAAAACTAATAGATGGCCAATGACCATGTTTTATGGCATACTGAACATGACATTCGTCAATTCATATGTCATATATTGTCACAACATCCTTGCGAAAGGAGAAAAGCCTCTAAGTAGAAGGGAATACATGAAAAAATTAAGCACTCAGTTATCTGAACCGTGGATGACGGAAAGACTTGAAGGACCTACTTTGCCATAGCATGTGCGAGATAATATCATAAATATTCTACCAAAACCAGTTGTACAGAATTCTACAGATGACGAAGAAGAACCTCCAGCTAAAAAACGACGATATTGTGCCTTTTGTACAAGTAAAAAAAAAGAATGTCAAAAATGATATGCACCAAACGCAAAAAAACTGTTTGTGGCGAACATAAAAAAGATGTTTATTTTGAATGTCTCTAAGCCAAATTACTAATAGCTTTGACTGATTCATTGTAGTTGATCATATAATTAAGTATAATATAGTTAATTTCTAAGTAAAAATATATTATTTTGTGATCTAAAAACATAAGACTTGATTTTGATGATTTTCTAAAGGTTTGTAATTTTAAGTGTAATGTTAACAAAATATATAAATCATCTCATTAAAAAGGTTTTTTATTAATTGTACATTAACTACGCATCATCATAACTATGTCTTTAAATACAATAGATACGTATAACATTTAAAAAATTACATTAAAAAATCATGCGCCTCCGAAGCGTATGGTTATCTTTTATGTACAACAGAATAAGGTTATCTTTCTAGGGTTAAAATATCACGACTCATAAAATATGTTAAAGACTATGAAAAGTTGCAGTGTGATTACAGATCGGGTTGCCAAACGGAGCAAAGATAACTCATTGAAAGTTAACACAATTTCAAATGCGTTATTATTACTTTCTCGAAAGCTTGCTATCAAACTTTATTGGACTATAATGTTGGTGGTGCACGACTGACCAGGGTAACGGAAGTCAAAGATTTAGGCGTTTGTATCGAGCTCGATATCGAAATTACGTTTCGTGGGCATATAACTAACATTTGTAAAAAAGCATACAGAAAACAAGGGTTCATCGTAAATTTCAATATATACAGTTACAGGGCTTGTCAATGATCAAGTCATTAAGATAAGTGAACATTATTTAGGGTAATTCAAAAATTACTAGCAGGATGTTGATACCGCATTTGTAACAGATCCGAGAAAGAGTGGGATTGAAAGAAAGTGGTAGTGTTTCTTTTTTATGATATTGGAAGGCAAACAAGCAGACGGATTTCCTGATTGTAAGAAATTCACGCCGCCTAGAGACACCAAAGGTGGTAATGGTGCGTTGCCAACCTGAGGCTGGGATGTTAGGCCTCGAGCAAAAGTAAGTTTACCGGCTACTTTACCCCCCAAACCGGAACACGTCATGACGTTATGGCGGCAGGAATAGGTAAGGCGGTGGTACCAATCCGGGTGAGTCGCTGCGAAACTCCACCACCTAGTCAGATGTCACGGTGTTAGTGACGGTAAGCCTATGCTCGCCTTTTACGAGCTGCCTGGCAGGACGGCAGCTGGTCTATTCTGCAAAAGAGCCCGGACCAACACGGGAAAAATGAGAAAACGGAAAAAGAAAAGTATTAAAATGAGAAAGGGTATGCTCCGCTGTTTCGGACATGAACAAAGAATGACAGATGAAAGATTGACAAAGCAGATATATAATGCGAATGTGAGTAGATGTAGGAGAGACCTAGGTTGATATTTTACGATCAAATATCTCGGGTGTTTTCCGAAGGTGGTGTCAAGAGTCTCCGAAACCAGCGTGTTTGTATGAAAAGAGTTATGAATGTGGAGGAAGCTAGGCAGGTTTGCAAGGGTCGTGAGGTTTGGGACTCGATACTCTTTACCTACCCTGTAAGGGACTTGGCGTAAAGATATGTATGTAGGTATGCTGACAATATTTTTGTGGACCATTGTGGGACCTTTTGCTATCTTCCGAAATAATAAATATTAAGCCGCGAAAAGGCACCATTTCGCAAAGACAAAATTGGAGAGTTAGTTTTTGCAGTTTTACTGCGCTTCATTATTTTTATTTTCATTATGCTATATTTAGTTCCCGTAATAATCTTTTATGTATGTTACTTGTACGAACACGATTTTTCGCATCTGCCAGGATTTCCGTGACGGCTCACTTTTTATGTTTCAGTAAAAATGTAAATAAGGTAATGCCATAGATGTTAGGAATCCTACACGCACATTACTAGGATGATCCTTTGTTTCTTTGTAAAAAATTGCTTTCTCTTCTATTAGACTGTTTGATTTTTCTTTCCTCTTTGGTTTCATCTTAGTGATGCTCAAAAGGATTGCTGTGAGTATTTATTTTACTTCGATATAACGTCAAGACCTAAATTGAAAAAGAAAATGAACACTGCTGGATGAGACATTTGAACATAATCAAATGCGTTACTCACTTAAATATTAGTAATTATTCTTTTATTTGCGATTAATATTTTTTTATTTACACCATTCAAATGCCTTCACTTATTTACCCAACTCTACTGAAAAGAAGCTCAGAGGAGATTCTCTGAGTTTCTCCGGTCCTACATTTCATTTGCTACGCTATATATCAGTAGACTGGATTTTTTTGCAAACTAGCTGGGGCTGGCGGTTCTACCGGCTGACAGTAATGTTAACAGGCGCATAAAGATGGTAATATTAACGCAAAGAAGCAGTAGGAGTAGCAATTTAATAACACAATGATTTTGCATTTACGTGATGAGTCACGTGATTTGTCGCCTTCTTGGACACAGCGCCCATGAGCTGTACATGCCTTGTATGCCCGCTTATTAGTAACTTTGTTGTAATCATTAAAAGTTACGCAAGTTTTAGTTATCAAATAAACTTATTCTGACCACTACGAAAGACCAAACACAAAGAAAAACGTGCGATTCCGTGCTTTTCTAATCTATAAAAAAATATGATTGCCTATTGAGCACAATATTATACGATACATCTCTTCACAAAACCATTCGAGATGTTCGTGTTTTTATTCTTGGGATTGTTTACAATCAATTGTGGGGCAGAATATTGTAAGTTTTGATATACGTAATAATTGCAAAGTATCTAAACTTTTGTAGTTTCCGTGTTATGTGTATTATTACTAAAAAAGTCACAAACTTGATTGTATAAAAACAAGCAGCACAAAAGACTCAATGCAAATGGATGTTAAATTTTATCTAATAGTTTACTTTAGGGTTAAATTGCTGATAACTTGGGTGATTAAGCTGAGTTTAAGGGAAAACTAAATTATCTTTAAAGGAACATAATAACTGATAGTTTGTGATTTTCAACATTAACTTTGCTCTGTTTTCTAGGCCCGAAAACACCGTGCAAGCCACAAGATGGAAAATGTTTAGAGGTGCTCTTTAACGGCATCTTTTATGATATCATAAGAGGAATTCCAGCACTGAATATAACATCTTCTGAGTCTTTAAAGCTAGGTTCCATAGAAGACTCGTTTTCTATTCTAAATATTCGATCCAATAACAATACCATATCTGGACTAATTGATAATAGTATTTCCGATGTTTTGTAAGTACTTTAAAAACATATACGTATAAGTGAGCTATTTGATTTCGTTTTTGCAACCAATATTGCAATTGGAGACCGAATGGATTTAGATCGGTTTTGCCTTTTACCAAAATAATATACCAGGCACGAACATGCATTAACCCAATCACGCTATCCTTTTTTTTTTCAAATTTTAAGAAATAGGTTTATTATGCGTAGTGGTCTAGCGCAGTCTTTAGTCTATTAATAAACCATGAGACTGTTTGATTAGCTACAAACAGAAATAAATATTAAAAATACAAATACAACAGTAATCATCTATCCATATCATTTCCAAAATTACAAAAACCACTGAAATCACAATAAAAGTTTGTAATAAAACTTTGCTCCACTTGTAAGTACATTGATTTAAAGAGTGAAAATTGTCCTTGCTGGAAATCAATCTCAATAATGTAAGGACTACCATTTTGAGGTCGTGAAATAGCATACCTGAGCAAATGAATACATGAGCAAGTGAATTTGGAAGAAACTTTAGTAAGCAGTTTGCTCTCTTTAACATGTTCTATTTTGAATAGCTGTGAAAAACTGTAACATTTGGACTATGGAAATAGTTAAGAAAGTTAACGAATTTGAATTTGGAAAAAAATTTAGATAGCAGTTTGTTGTCTTTGACATGTTCCAATTTGAATAGCCCTTGAAAAAATGTAACTATTCGAACTATGGAAATAGTTAAGAAAGCTATTGAATTTTAATTTGGAAGAAACTTTAGAAAGCAGTTTGCTATCTTTAAACGTTCTATTTTTGAATAACTGTTGCAAAATTGTAACATTTGGACTACACCTACACATATTATTAGCCGAATGCTAAAAATTGTAGACGAATAGGTTGACCTATTATTTCTGAATGAATTATTAGAGACATACTGTCTTGTAACTTATTTTGTACTTGTGGATAATAAACTATTTTTTTTGTAACATTTTTAAACTTTATTAGCATATCGATACAGACTTTGGCTGTGGTTTACAATTTTATGTTAAATGAATGAATTTGGTAAATTCTGGCCTAAATCTTGATTTGAACTGTAGACATGAAAGTTAGATTTATAATGAAACCTGTATTTATTATGCGATTACAGACAGACAATAAAAATACTGATCTAACTATTTTTTTTTTAAAAATCTTCAGTGAAAAGAGCGCTTCTAAGTTTTGTTACAAGTATGAAGTACTCGACGAGTATAATAATATAAATATAATATATGTAGAATACTATGATCGGGCACTTTTAATTTCAGGATAAGTGATGATTTGAGGTTTCTATCTTTCAAGATAGACAGCCCAGCTTTAATTGTTAATTCTGTATTGGATTTGGAAGGCTATCTCATCACCCTACCGGTAGATCAAGAAGGAGATGCTACAATTACTTTCGGTAAGATTTCTAAAAATATTTTTATTAATGGTAACTGTTTTGAATTGGTATAATTTGAAACAGAGTTTTTGCTGTTTACGTTCCAGAACACTGAAGAATATAATCCTGATGTTTTCCTACCTAGCAACTCGCAACGGTCCGTCGTTGGTTTGTTTGGTAGTAACACTGCGACAGTAAACTGTTAGACACTGTTAACAGCTTGTAGCACTTGTGGCATTTTACCCATTTCTTCCATCATCTCGTTTCCTGCTGTCGTGTTTTATGTAGACGGAAAGTAGCTGGTATTCTTACTTGCACACAAAGCTTAAACTCTTAGCCTTAGAAACATAACATTACTTTTTATAAGCCCCTCGTATTTTTATTTTCAGAGCCTTTACTAAGAGCAGGATATATTATGATATGTTAGGATAGATTTCGTTCAGTAGTTGGCTGATCAAAATCAGTGACGCTGTTGGTCTAAAATTTTAATGATTTTACTTACCAATTGGGGTGCTGTTCAAAGCTCATATATAAATAATTTACGTAGACGCTAGCGAGTATAGTAAACTCGACAAGTCGTAAACCTTGATGATTAAACATCTAGTTGATATTTAATCTCCCTATTAGTTAATTGTCCAATAAAACATAACTAAGGGGGGACTAAGTAAGTGCCTTTGGGCAATCGCGGTTGCCCTGGTTGTAGATCCGCCTACCACCTAGGTTTACGGGCGTTAAAATACTTAATAATTTCAAACATACTGTAATAATTTAACATCTACTGTTATAAAATTAAGTATGAAGATATTTAATTATTTTCTATACTTCTTATCGTCGTCGGTACTTGTAATCTTTATTTGTAGTCGGTCTTTGTATATTGTGGAAAGTGCAAGTGTTTATGAATAAATTGTTTCAATTTAATAATTTATTTTAGAAAAACATACTGCAATAAGTTATAATATTATGTTGTTGTAACAACAAAAAATCTTAATTTTTTTTCGTTTTAGTATTCTTTTTTTTAATACGTTTATGTATTATACGAATAGAATCCGGCTTAGTATAAAAAATAAAAAAAACTAGCAGTTGTCCCGGTTAATGGTCCCACAGGAACATTTTTCGAGATAAAAACTATCCTATTTGTTAATCCAACTTACCCGCAATGCCAAAATATACGTGAAAATCGGGTCAGATTTTTTTGCGCAAAGGAGCAACAAACAAATATACTAACTTTCGCATGT
>NJDC01004942.1:86559-98862 GCA_002245475.1 Calephelis virginiensis
GTTCAAGGGAATTCGAGAATAGTTTAGATTCACAATTTGGTCTCCCGGAAAATGTTTTTTTAATTATTTTTTTATTATTAAGTAGTTGTTGATTTTGGAATGTTTCACATTTGATGCGACAGACTGCGCTACTATCGAAGCAGTAATGTCAAGCGATACAAAGTTTGCTGGGTCAGCTAGTACTGTCTAAAATTGGATTCTCAACCAGCGGCAAGCTACCACGTCGTTGGATGGATATCAGTTTTTTTTTAAGATAATGGAAGGCAAACAAGCAGATGCATTTCCTGATGGTAAGAAGTTCACGCCGCCTAGAGGCACCAAAGGTGGTAATGGTGCGTTACCAACCGAGGCCGGGATGTAAGCCCTCGAGCAAAAGTAAGTTTACCGGCTACTTCACCCTCCGAACAGAAACTCGTCAACGGAAAACATTAGACGTTATGGTGGCAGGAATAGATAAGGCGGTGGTACCAATCCAAGCTAGTCGCTGGGAAACTCTACCACCTAGTAGGATTTCACGCTGTTACTGACGGTAAGCTTATGCTCGCCTTTTACGAGCTGCCTGGCAGGAAGGCAGATGGTCTATTCTGCAACATTTCGCAAATTAATTTTTTACGAAAATCAACTTGATGGTCCTAAAGGACAAGAAAGTGTTAGTCTCAAAATGAAAAATGGCATGCATCGCTGGTTCGGGTATGTGGAAAGAATGGCAGACTAAAGATTGCCAAAGCTGATATACAATGCGAATCTGAATAGATGTAGGTACACGGGGAGACCTAGGTTGATATTTTATGACCAAATCGTTCCCGTGCTAACCGAAGGTGGTGTCAAGAGTCTATGAAACCGGTGTATTTTATATGAAAAGGTTAATAAATGTGAGATTTTGCACTCAATACTCTCTGTCTACTACGTAAGGGACTTGGCACGAGGATATGTATACATATGTAGGTACGTACAGTATATGTAATTAACTGTTTTATACAATTTACTTGTTACAGGTCAACAATCAGTGATAGTGTACTCTACACTAAGTATAATCAATGGCACCAACAACACGCGGTATCTTCAAGTTGGCAATTTCTCTCTAGACATTAGTCTGGAAGGCAGTTTCTCAATACAGTACAGTGAAAATGCTGCAGATGCGAGTGCGGCAAATTGTAAGTATTGCAAGCTCAATATAACCAACATCGTAATCATCACATTCTTAGATTTTGTGTGGCTATACATTACATACATACATTATTTTGTTCTATAAGTTTTCTTTGTTTCGAATGGGTGGAGCGATTTTGACAGTGTTGCAAAACCTTAACTACGTTTTCTCTCTTTAGTGTTTTGCCTTTAGTCCAGTAAAAATTTGCATTAAATTTTATATCAATTTTCATTAATTATAATCAGTCATCAGATCACATAAGTCATGTCAGGCTCTTGGGAAAGCGGTGGCCTCATTAGTTAAGCTCAGGTAATGAGATTTGGTGGCAACGAGGAAATAAACGATACGCTAATTTCTTCATGATTATTTCATTTGTGCACTTTTACTGAACAAAATTGACTAATTTCACTCAATATCAACACGAAATTCAATAATTATGAAAAAAAACTTCGACCATCTTTTCTCTCGACGGCGCTATAAACACTGAAGAAAAAAACAAAAATCTCAAACCTTAACTAACAGATAGTAAATGTCAGGAGAACGAAATTCACGAATTTTGTGTTATGAATGTAAAACTAATTAAAATATCAAACCTTTTACAGAAACAGATAATATTTTAATTTTATTTAAGATATAACACATTATTGTGACTTTTTTATAAATCTCTATTAAGTTTTGAAGAAGCCTATGGAGTTGGAATAACTCCAAAAATGTACAAACATATATATCCTTACGTAAAGTCACATACGGGGCTAGCAGAGAGTATTGAATGCCTGACAATAAATTGTCTGAATCTTGATAAAAAAAGTGCCTGAATCCTGACAAAACTGTCTGGTTTCCTTCACATTCATTACCCCTTTCGTACAAACACACCGGTTTTGGAGACTTGGCACCACGCTCGGACAAAACTCGAGCGATTTATTCGTGGAATGTCAACCTTGGTCTACCCGGATACCTACATCCGTCCCCATTTGCATTATGTATCTGCTTTGTCAATCTTTCATTTTTCATCATTATAACATATCTCGTAAAAGGGGGTCCAAAGTTTTGGCACCACGTATTGATACATAGATAAATTGTTTTCCAGTGACTAAAATCAACAACGCGTCAGTGGAGAATGGGAAGAAACTATTCTACTTCACCAAAAACCTGGTTTGGTATTTCGTGGTGCAAACTCTACTTCAGAATTTGAACACTTATTTCGCCTCTGTTCCAAAGGAAAATTTGATAAACTGTGCAGTATAGAATTTGAATTATCAATATGACGTTGACAAGACGAGAACATGAACGCTATGGTATCTTTAAATGAAAACTACAAAACAATGATAATTTTGAATAGAAAACTTCTTTAGCGGCGTTGCGCACTTTTTTTGGAATGGGTGAAAACTTCTAATCTTGCGTCAGGACACGTGACCTGATTGAAAATTTGTAAGACGGCGCAGGGCGCTTTCGCGAATGGTCGTGTTGTCATGTTTGTGTGCGATAGTGCAATAAATGAATATTGTATTGTACCACATAAATGATAATACTTTCATACTGATAATTAAAGCAATTCGTGCAAAATTATTCCCTTACCATTCCAAAATGTCAAAAATGCTTAACATTAATACTCAAGTTTTCCCTTCTGCAACCCGTCGTTTTTTTTCTAACGGTTAACATAAGCATGAGGATTAATATCCAAGATTTAGGTTGACAACGCTGTCACCTAAGTCTTCGCATCAACTCAATTGGTTTGGGACTCGTAACCATAAAAGCGGCACACAATTCAAAAATTAAACAAACACTATATCTGTTATATAAAAATGAATCCCCATTTCGCGTGAATCCCCTCAGCATCACGCCAGAACGGACAGACCAATTTTGCTTATAATATTTTGTTGTGTTAGGTAATGTCAGAAGAAGTTTCATAATAAGAGAAAAACTAGAAAAAATGTAAGGAAAATAGAAAAAACAATACTTTATTTTTCCACACAAACTGGTAGCAGTTGTCAATGTGAAACGATAAGAAGTTCAGATGTAAAATAAGCCTTTATTTTGTTAATTCCGCGTAAGCAATGTATCTCTCTTGTGGCGAGAAGTTCTCCAAATGACAGACTGTAACAAGCCTAGTAAGTTAGTTAGTAGTAGTAGCTAGTAACGTTCCCACCGCTTGCCTCCGCGACGACGACGCACGAGACGTTTATACTGTACGGTCGATTTCCCGAGGATGCCTCGGTGTCGAGGCGAAACGTACGCCGAGTGCGATTTGGTGTTCTCTGTGGTGAGTTCTTCGACAAAGTTGGCGAAGGAAGTGACACGTGGTTTTGTATACCGAGTGGTGGAGGTGGGAGGTGGGAACTTTAGATAGGGTTGTCACATGCAAAGGACATGACAATTTATATTGTTTCCCGAGCTCTTTCTTTATTCGTTTTCTGGTCGCGGAGGTGATAACGTTAGTAAGGCTTGTCACATTCTGTGTCATTTGGAGAACTATTTGCCACAACAGTTACACTGCTTACGCGTAATTAGCAAAGTAAAAGCTTATTTTACATCTGTCATAATGGATTTCCGCAAAGTAACGACTGATTCAAACAAATAAAAAGATAAGAAGTTCGCCGGGTCGACTAGCTCAGTATAAATTTTATAGTCTTTATGACATTCAAATTATCACAACAGATTGTTTCCACAGGTCTTTTTCTTCTCTATATTCTCAAAGTTCCTATTGTTAAGGTTTTCGTAACGCCTCTGTAGTCTAACGGTATGGTGTTGGATTTGACTCTGTTGAAGACCCGGGTTCGATTCCCTTTCGGACAACAAAAACAAAACTAGGTTTTTTTTTAATTTCCTAAAAAAACAATGATTTCTGTGATGGGGTAAGTGTCTGGTTGGTGATAGGTTTGCCTCCTATTATATTGGGACCTATTGTCTTGGACTAGTCGTGGGTGCCCTGGTCCCATCTTATATCAATTTTACCAGTTTTTCTCTTCATAGAACCTTCTCCGACCGTAAAAAAAAAACGAAATAACAACTTGGTCGGCACTTGGTAGAATTCTATTGTATACACACTTTTTTGTAGTGTGTTGAATGTTAACCAAACCAATTAAATAAGTATTGAACGTTAAACTAAAACAATTTTTTTACCTTTAGTTTCAAATCCCTGATGACGCTGTAAACAGTAAAACCGGTTGGCCAAATAATAACGAAAAGTATTAAATAAAGTGTATAGTGGATAAGTACAAGTGCTTACTACAAAAAAGTGTGTCTTAATTAAGAGTGTAAGTTACGTAATTTCATTTAAAGATGTAATATTTGTAAGTTTTATCAACTGTCGAGAGAAAAAAAGTTAAATTTTATATTAACAGTGTTGGAAATAATAATATTAATTAAATTTAACAAAAGGAATATTTTGTATCAATATTTTTTTTGGTCGTCGTAACATATTTCCTTATATGCCTAACCAACATTTATGGGTTGTTCCCGTTCGTCCCACCAAGCTTTGTCCCACCAGTGGGACGAACGGGAAATTAATTAAATGCATAAATTTTAATCCCGTTCGTCCCACCAAAGTTTTTGGTGGAACGAACGGGAAGGATATTTTATACGATTCCCGTAGGTCCCACTAATACGACAATTGGTTCTTAAGGCAGGTACAAACGATAATGTTATTATTATTTGGATGTAATGATGGGCGAAATAAAAAACAGCATATAAATCATCTTTCAATTTAGAACACGTATATAACAGATATAAAGTTATAAAGTTATAAGTTAATAATTGTTATAGCTAAAATCACAGATCAACAACTTCTTATTAATTTAATAGCCTTATTAATACTATACATATTGAACTTGGTAACATTTTTTTATGTAAACTAATCTAATAAATACTTATTTTAATTAGATATTAACAAATTTAAAGTAGGTAAAAGCTTCTTGAATATCTATTAACATTCATTTCTATCATGCCTTAAATCACAGATCAAGTAGTCTTAATCAATAAAGTATCCTTATTTATGTATAGGGTCGTTGCGCCTGATCGCGTCCACATAGTGGAGTCTGCAGGTTTGAGGTAAAATATAAAAATGTTCTGGATCTAGTTTTGAATTAACTAATATTATAACCCATCCGTAGTATAGTCTATTTTAGGATGAAGCTAAGTTTTATCCAAAATGTCTAGTGATTATTTTTTTATAAATAAAATAGCCTAAATAAGGCGATTTCGCTTGTTTGCGTCCACAAAATCCAGATCGAGTCCACCCTTGGCCCAGTTTGCGTCCACCAACTTATAAAGGAGTTAAGGGGAGATTTTTTTAAGAAATTTGTAAGAAACGTTGGGTTTCAACTATTACTGTATAAAATACATATGTTCACGCCTAGTCCCTTGCTGGGTTGGCAGAGAATATCGAGTACCAAGTGTTACTAGCTCCCTCACAATAATTACTTTTTTCATACAACAAAAAGCTGGTCGTGGAGATTGTGAGCCGTGGGTTAAAATTGACCATGGAAAGTCAACTTAGGTCTTCCCAGGTAACTAAGCACATCTATCTACTTTGGCAATATATGTCTGTACTGGTAATCTTTCATCTGCCATTCTCACAACATGAATGAACCAACGGAACATGCCCTTACTCATTATGGTACCAACACTTTTTTAATCCCACTCTTTCTCGGATCTCACTGCTACGAATGATGACAATCAAAATATCTACTCCTGCTTAAAGCACTACCTGGACAAACAAACTCATTTGTTTATTAAAGCACTACTACGTCTACTAAAACTCTTGAATACGTTCTGGCTACATCTTTTTCATATGCTATTTTGGTTTAATTTCATATACAAATGTAGATACGCCTTTTTCTTTCCATTCAACATTCATTAGATTATTACTGTTTGCAGCTCAGATGATTTGGAGCCCAAAATTACATCATCGATTGTTTATGTCAGACAGGTCACCACTAGGTCATATAATTTTCTGTTTTTATTTAAAATATCTTAATTCTAGAATACAGACATTTAAAATATTTAGTAGTTTTTGTTGGATCTGCAGGTAGTAAGTAAATTTTCTTTTATAGATTTCACATCAAGCACGTCCATTTCACAAACATTTTTAGTTTCCTTCAATTTTTTTCCTAACTATTATTACCTATCGTGTTCCCTCTTTCATTCTTGAAATGCTCTCTATCTTTATTATTTTTTAATGAAAACATCGTCATCCGGGATAGAACATGTGCGCGGTTGGCAATAGGTTTGCCACCTATCGCATTGTGGAACTAAGTATCTTAGGCTAATCGTGCGTGGCCTAGTTGCACCTTTGTCAACTTCTTTGAGGAATACGAGCCGAAATATACTTTCATAATTGTCTTTATGTATTTAAAATTTATCATACAGCTGCTTGTGTATAAGTGCCAAGTTGAAGAAGGCAGAAAAAGTTCAATGCGCTTGTTCCCTTCCGGAGCGATGGTGGGTACTAGTCTCGATGGGATGATACAATGCACTCTACCGACTACCACCTATCTATAACTGTCGGATTAAATTTTATAAAACAGTTACGTAAGATTTAGTATTTAAGTAAACAAGTGGACGCAAACTGGTATATAGTATATTCCGTCCATCCAGTTTGAGTCCAGGTAAATTTGGACCTCTATATCTTTTTCTATTACCATAATTAGGTGGACGCAAATTGGCTATTTAAGTAAGTATAATAATAATGGTAAAAATAAAATAAAACCTCATCCTTATGACATATTTCTTTACATTAAAATAAAGGATCAAGTTAGAAATAGAAAGATGAGTTTGCATTCACCGTGGACGCAAACTGGTTAATTCGTAATATTGGTATACCGGTTCGCGTCCACCTCATTTAAACTACAAAAAATTAAATAATCAATCAAAATCATCAATATTTTGATGCTTTTAATCATTTTCAAGGCCTAGGAACAAATACAATCCTTAATTAAACTAAAAACATTGAAAAATTACGTATGAAACGCGCGCCGGTTCATTACTTTTTTACTAAAATTATGGAACTTTACACAACTTTTTTATACAGGTAAGATTTTTTTTTTTTAAACAGGAAAAATTATGCGAACAGTTCTTTTGTCTGTGTATGTATGCTCCTAATATATTGTATAATAGGCAGAATCGACTTTTAATTTCCCTAATTTGTTAGTACAATTATTTTTAAGGGTTTTTCAAACTGCGAAATGGATGCAAACTGGGGCTTGGACGCGAATAGGCTCACATACCCTATTTACTGAACATTAATTGTAACAACTGAGTACAAGTACTAAACCAAGACGGTTTCGCATCCCGCACAGTATTAATACTTACACATGATCATGTCTATTTTATCAGATTAATACGTGTAGGTTTATAGTTTTTTCGCACGGTTATAGAGTTGGAAAATGTTCTAAATAATTATTATGTCTAAAATCGAAGAGAGACACAAATAGTTACAAATATTCACAATTGGCCGCTGCATGACAATAGGACTGATTACATTGTTTTAAATTGTATTCTTTTGGTTTATACCTGATGGTCGATACTCTTTTACCCTGTTCGTTTAGTGCAATTCTAACATTGGAGAAGTGCTGGTGTCGTTCTATAAAATTTTGCAATGTAAGTAAAATTAAATTGATTTTTAGTGACAAAGAAATAAAAAAGTAATGTGAACTTTAATGTGTGTTGTTATACAACAACACACATTAAAGTGAAATAAAACCATACGGTTTTATTTCAAGTGCTCTGCCTATCTTATTTATACTAATTCGTTGTTTAGCATTAAAAATGTCGCAATTGGAGCCCACACGATCATCTAATCTCAGTAGTCCCTTGAAGTATGATGGGAGAAAAGGTGGAACAGTCCTATTGCACGCAGGACACCAATTTACAAAAAAAAGGTGTACAAAAGTGGAGCCATTATATGGGAATGCTGCTTGAGAAAAAAAATAAGTGCACCGGCACAATCACTGTACATGTAAGTTTTTTAATACAAATACTGTCGTGATAACATTATTTTACCCCTTTATTTTTTCATTTGATAATTGTATTTTCTATATTTTCATTAATTAAAACAAATTATTGGTGCGTTCGTCTTAATGTAGTAGCAGTAGTCAGTTATCATAACTGAGTACTGCTACTAATCCAAGACATGTTCAAATACCGCACAGTATTAATAGTTATACGCATGTACATGTCTATATTATCGCTAGGCTATGTTCCATGTATATGTATATATTTACATAGCAATTATTTAAGTAAAGTTAAATGGTTGACAAGTACTCATGGTACAAGCTTCGGCTCAGTTTGGAACTAGATGGGTGTGTGTGGTATATACTGGAATATATCTATATTCTCTACTGAATATTTGACAGAATTCTAACAGTTTACTGGTCATTTTCAGGATGAACGAATTTTAAAGGAAACATCACCCATCTATAAACCAAAATTGCTAAAAATGAAATAGAATGCCATATCGACGAACTCAAGGAAACTATAATTTCAGACGACGTCCCTTCAATACCAATCTCTTTTAATAAAACAATATCGGATATTAAAGACAAAGGGTTGGATAAAGTAGTTATAATAAATGATATTCCAAAATTTTTACATTACAGTTGAAGTACTGACTAAATTTCAATCATTTATATTGGCTGATTATTGTTATGAAAACACCCGGATAATTATTTTTTGTTCGGAAGAATCCAAAAAAAAATGTCACTTTTAAAATCACTATTTGGTGATGGGATATTTAAGAGCTGTCCCCCTGAATTCCAACATCTCTATACAATGCATGGTGGTTATGGAAGTGACACAGAAGCTGTGCACTGAAGTAACTCGAATCATGCCTTTACTCTACGTTTTAATGTGAAACAGAAAAAAAGAAACATACGAAATATTTTTTAGTTTAATCAAATCAAAACATATTGACTGGAATCCAAATTTGTTTACGTGTGATTTTAAAGAAGCTGTGATGTCTGGAATTCATGCAGTTTTTCCTGACATCTTAATACACGAATGTTATTATCATTTTAATAAAGCTATATGGAGGAAGGGCCAAGAACTTAATCTCACTAAAGACAGAATTTTGCGACGCCAAGCTCTTAGTTCAGTCCTTGCGTTGTTACCTCAAGATAGATTTTTTGAAGGTTAGTTTTACATAACCAATGAAAGTCCAGATGATGTAAAAAGCGAGAAGTTTCGAAAATATATGCTATCCCAGTGGCTTCGTGATGATTTTATTAAAGTTTGGTGGTTTGGAAATCTCCACCGCACTAATAATTTTGTCGAGGAGTGGCATAACAAATTAAATAATGCGGTAGGCAAAAAACCCCAAACATTCTAAAACTTCTCAATATTTTACAACAGGACGCTAATTTATATAATATTTAATATAGACAGACAGATGGCTAGACAAGAAAAAAATATGTAAACGACTTTCTAAGTTTAATGACGAATTTATAATCCACTGTTAAAAGCAACTTATAAATTCTGAAATAACAGTGGGGCATTTCCTTGAAAAACTCAAAGACTGACACATAAATTCTATTACTGGTGTAAGATAAATTATAGTAGAGGCGAAGGTAATCACTGTCCTAATTATCTGCCCGTAATGACAAAAACAAACGATTCTGTGATTCCTGATGTGATAATTAATAAAAATAACCTGAAAATTATTAAATTAAAAGTTTTTGCAGTTCAATATGTCTAGATTTATATTTTATAAATAAAAATAGATGGTATAACCAGCTTAATATTCATATGTTTTAGATGTATTTTGTTGCAATGTTGTATAAATAATAATTTAATAATTGTTCTACCATTTTATATGAGAGTAACTGATTTGTGTTATAGTTATAGTAATTATTCAAAAACTTTTCCAACTTTAAAACTGTTATTAAAAAAAAAAACTATGAACCTACATCTAATAAGTTAAGTAGTATTAAAATATTTTTGTTACAATTGATGTTATTTATATGAATAAGGATACTTTATTGATTAAGACTACTTGATCAGTGATTTAAGGCATGATAAAAATTAATGTTAATAGATATTCAAGAAGCTTTTACCTACTTTAAATTTGTTAATATCTCATTAAAATAAGTATTTATTAGATTAGTTTACTTAAAAAAATGTTACCAAGTTCAATATGTATAGTATTAATAAGGTGATTAAATTAATAAGAAGTTGTTGATCTGTGATTTTAGCTGAAACAATTATTTAGAGACTTTTTTCTACTTTACATCTGTTATAATCGTGTCCTAAATTAAAATATGATTTATATGCTCTTTTTTATTTCACCCATCATTACATTCAAATGATAATAACATTATCGTTTGTACCTGCGTTAAGAACCAATTATCGTATTAGTGGGACCTACGGGAATCGTATAAAATATCCTTCCCGTTCGTCCCACTGGTGGGACAAAGCTTGGTGGGACGAACGGGAACAACCCACATTCATGAGAATAAAACTACTTTATGTCGATCTATTAGATTAGGTCATATAAACTATCATCTGACACATCTGCAAGTGAGACGGAATCTCACCAGCTAATAATTCACAAAGGAAAGACCAGCTGACCTCCTTTATATCTGCCAGGTTGGCGATAGGCTTGTCACCTATTATATTGTGGGACTTTGTGTCTTTTGCTAATCTTGAGTGGGCTGGTTACACCTGTGTCCACCTCATCGGGGATATGGGCGTGATGGTAATTTTTTTTAGTAGTTTTTTCCCCGTGTTGGTCCGGGCTCCTTTGCAGAATAAACCATCTGCCTTCCTTGGCAGGCAGCTCGTAAAAGGCGAGCATAGGCTTACCGTCACTAACACCGTGACATCTGACTAGGTGGTAGAGTTTTGCAGCGACTCGCCCGGATTGGTACCACCGCCTTACCTATTCCTGCCACCTAGTAGAAGGTCATGTTGTCAGTGCCAAAAAGTTAAAATGGCTGTAACATTTTGGACAAGTTATTGTAGAACTCTAGCAGTTACTTGTGGTCAAGGTATTAGTAACAAACATACTCAGACGAGAACGACAAGCTAACAATTTGTGCAATGGATATTGAGACTCATAGAAACAACAAACAATGAGAAATTAAATAAGAAAACAGTAAAATATAATAACCCTTTACTGAGTGCCAAAAACGTAATAACACATAATATTACATAATAGACAAAGATGATCTTATTCAAATAAAAATTTCTGTTACACAACTTTTTGGTATCGGACAGCAGTTACTGACATATTGTAACAAAATTTCCAATAAAACGTAAGACACTTATTAAAACACTAGAAGCAAGACTAGCAATATACGTATTTTAAATAGATCAAATGTCGCCTCTGTGGTCTAGCGGTCCGAGTGTTGGACTTGACTTCATGAGGTCCTGGGTTCGAATCCCGGGTCGGCCAACATAAGGAAAATTGGATTTTTCCAATTTTCTAATAAAAAAAAATGTTGGTCGGGATTGGAAATGTGCAAGGTTGGCGATAGGCTTGCCACCTATCACATTGTGGGACTTCGTGTCTTCAGCTAGTCGTGGGTGCCTTGGTTGTACCTCTGCCTACCTCTTCGGGGATATGGGCGTGAAGATACTTTTAAATAGATCAAAAGATTCATTCACGCCAAAATAAGTGGCGAACCTGCGCCATTCGTGTAAACTGGGAGGAAGCGCATTTTTATACCTGTCTTAATATGTACTTATACCAGATGAAATATTTGAATAAAAAGTATGAGATAAGTGGTGCTTAGTCCTATAAAAGTCAAAATTAGTTGTTTATTAGTAGCTGATATACTTAAACTCAAACTTTTCTGTCTAATACATGTTTAAAACATTTACTTATACCAAATGAAATACTTGAACAAACAGTATTAGATAAGTGGTACTAAATCCTGTAAAAGTCAATATCAGTTGTGGATTTATGACAATTACATCAAAAACACAGATGTCAAGGCCCCAAATTTCAGTTGAATTTAAAAGTATTTTA
Organism: Calephelis virginiensis; assembly: GCA_002245475.1. Lineage (NCBI taxonomy): Eukaryota > Metazoa > Arthropoda > Insecta > Lepidoptera > Riodinidae > Calephelis > Calephelis virginiensis. The sequence continues at coordinate 98,670 of NJDC01004942.1, forward strand.
GCTTGTTGTCGTATATTATTTGGTAATTTGTAGTTTAATAATATTTCACTAGCCTTTACCCTGATTTTTTTATGCTCAGCAATCACAGACCCACAGATTGTTGAAACAAATACTAAAAATATTATTTTGTCTATACTATAAATTGAAAACGAAACACATACCTTAAGATTAGACATTTTTTTACAGTAAATGA
>NJDC01004942.1:101126-112601 GCA_002245475.1 Calephelis virginiensis
GTGACGGTAAGCTTGTACTCGCCTTTCACGAGCTGCCTGGCATGAAGGTAGATGGTCTATTCTGCAAAGGTGCCTGGACCAACACGGGGAAAAAGATCGAAATACAATTGTACAACCGAAGAGTAGGATTAGTTACACCAACTTTGAGAAAGTTAGGGCTATATGTTCGTCTCTTATATTATTTTCTATTTCACCGCAATTTCTAGACCGATTTTAATTTTAGTTTCAAACAGTTAATAATAGTAAGGAAACCAGTAAATATACTTTTTAAAAGGGTTTACTGTCCGTCAGGTTGTATTGCGTCACTGCAACTTCTTAGTATAAAAATCTGTCTGCTTGCTTGCTTTCTTTAAATATACGAAAGAAGTCTTAAAACCTACGTTATGTTCCTCTAATCTTAAAATGTGTGGTAACCTATATTATTTATCAAAACACGACCTCACTATTATCTAATACTAATTTTGGCCTCTAAACGCATAAAGAAAAACGTGTGATATAATGAATTCTGCTATCTAACTAAAAATATATATGGCTTGCTGAGCATATCACCACACAACTCTTCTAAAAACAATACGAGATGTTCGTGTTTTTATTGTTTGGATTGTTTATAACTGGTTGTGTGGGAGAATATTGTAAGTCTCTTTGTTGTACGTATTATATTGTAAGGCAAACAAGCAGACGAATTTCCTGATGGTAAGAAATTCACGCCGCCTAGACACCAAAGATGGTAATGGTGCGTTGCTAACCTGATGTCAGGATGTTAGGCCTCGATCAAAAGTAAGTTTACCAGCTACCTTACCCTCCGAACCGGAACACGTCATGACGTTATGGCGGCAGGAATAAGTAAGGCGGTGGTACCCATCCGGGCGAGTCGCTGCGAAACTCTACCACCTAGTGCTTTACATCCTGATAACAATAACCATCATAAACCGTCAACCGTCATAAGTAAGAGCCAAGTGAAGTTGATGTTATAGTCTGTATTACCGAATACTACTAGATACTCTCTGAATACCTCGTAAGGGACTTGGCGTGAAGATAATTATAATAACAACGGAAGATGTTTCACAAGAATGAAAATAACATTTAAACTGACATACTTAATCATATTTTGTTATTTAGAGAATTTAGAGAAGAAAGGGCTTCTCGAGGACAATAAATAAAAGATAGGCTACTTATAAATTAAAAATTTGAAAAATGTATTCCCAAAACTTTAAGAAAATATGTAAGCTGCACGATATAATATATAAGCAAGTAAATTTAAAACAGAGACTTTAATTAATACAATTTGTAATTGTAAGCAAAGCACTACATAAACAAATTTAATAATAATAATAATAGTATGTATCTGAGCGCATCGCTAACAAACCAACCAAGCTAATCCAACAACGTGAAGGTATGTAATCAAACAAATCTAAAAAGATTGCTTACACGCTGGCCTTAAAGTAAAACAAGTTTTAAATGTCATTGTTATGATAACCATAAACATATATCATCTCAAGTAGGCATAATTTAATTATAACAATCAAAACTAGAAAATATCAATTGTTTGTATTTGGCAACACCGTCTCAATATGGTGTGCCGGCACAAACATACGTGCGTCGATTGCAACAAAAATATCCATTACAGTTACAGTATCTATGTAGGATCAGAAATATTATTAGTTCCATGTCTACTGATGCATGAATAAAGCAAAGCGTCTGTACCATCATTTAATTATTGCACTTATGCTAATCTATATATTTTTAATTAAGGTTTACAACAGCTGATATACTTAAACTCAAACTCTTCTGTCTAATACATTTTCAAAACATTTACTAATACCAAATGAAATACTTGAACAAACAGTATTAAATAAGTGGTACTAAATCCTGCAAAAGTCAATATCAGTTGTGGATTTATGACAATTACATCAAAAACACAAATGTCAAGGCCCCAAATTTCAGTTGAATTTAAAAGTATTTTAGCTTGTTGTCGTATATTATTTGGTAATTTGTAGTTTAATAATATTTCAGTAGCCTTTACCCTGATTTTTTTATGCTCAGCAACCACAGACCCACAGATTGTTGAAACAAATAATAAAAATATTATTTTGTCTATACTATAAATTGAAAACGAAACACATACCTTAAGATTAGACATTTTTTTACAGTAAATGATACAATCCCAAAGGGATATCAGACAAAACGCGAATGTACTAAAGAGAAACATGAACAAAGGAATATTAAAAATTTTGTTTATAAGCCTACAGTTCTGCCCCACGGTTGCGAAGGCCAAAGTTGTGCCTCTTATTTCATTTGCAACTCCAGTAACATAATTGTTCATAGTTTCTTTATCATACAAGTTTTTAATTAATACAGTTATGTTTCTTTTAATTACTTGAAGGGCTATTTTCACTATAGTCATGTACACACAAAAAGCAAACAAAACAAGATGTTTACTAATAAAAGTTTTGAAGTACATAATTTTAAATATATAATGATAATCCTGAGTTGCAAAATTTATTACTACGGAAACAATTAACATGAAAAAACTAAAACATAAACTTATTAATATTTTGTCTTTCATAAGCACTATGCAGTTATTGTGAATATTTAGTAAACAAACAATTCGTCCAATTGCTTTCATTACGTTAATATACCTTTTACTATGAAAGTTACATAATGCTACTGATAACATGTATTCTATTGGAGAAATAGTAAAGACACATCCCCTAAATACAATAATATTGGTATCTAGTTTCGAGTCGTTTATGAACATCCAAATAACTAGACAAATCAGATGCGTAAGCCCGCAAAACAAAGCTGTGAGAATTCCAAAACTTTTGATAATTCTGCTCGGAGGTAACAAATTTCCATTCTTCATTCGATACTTAAATATACCAAACGCATATTCGATTACTGTCAAAGGTTTCAACATGTTCCAAATATTGTTTAAAGCATTTGTATTTTTGCTCTTTGGTTTGACTTTAATTTTAATCACATTTACTTTAACCATTGTAAATAATAAATTTCTTATACACGTGTTGTGTGTCTAGCAACAATTTTAGTTGTGTGGATATTAATAGAACTAAATTAAATAAAGCGCATTAGACTGCGCCATATTACCATTTACATTTGTAGACATGTAAATGAAATTGTAACTAATACATTTTGTACATTGAAGATATTTAATTACAAATATTATATGTATTGTGTACTTACAAATTTATATATATTCAGACAGTAGAGTCTGAGTCTAAAAGTCTGAGTTGCTTGTTGCGGTTGTTTGTTTATAACTTTAGTTTATTTGATTCAATCTTATTAATTTTGGTTGGTAAATATTGTCACTTAAATTATCATGTTAAAGGATGGTAAAAAGTTACAGTTCTAGAAAGATCTGAATAATAGGCACAGAGGTATGAAAAATAAGTTTTGAATAATTGTTTAATTAAATGAGCGGTATGAAATGAAAGAGTTTGATGTAAGAATTTTAACAATATTGTTTTGTAATTTCCTGTTATTATTTTTTGACATTCTTTGACAATTTTTTGAGTAATATGCCAAATAAATATTAATATCGAAATGTCCAAAGTTTAGAAAGTAGTTAAATGGATATGTTGAAATTACGTTCTTACATTTTTTGTCTGACTTTTGTTTTTAATTTGTTTTATTTTTACTATTACAATAATCAAATTTTATTACACTTCATTTGTATCAAGCAAGCATTTCTAACTGTAGAATAATGTGAAGATCAATACAACTAATATGAATGACGCTCAATAAATTGGATTATGTTTTCAACTTTATTCGTACATATGATCATTAATATTATATTAGTACCAATAATAGTACTAATATTATCATACTTCAATGAAAAACAACAAAAAACATAAAAGTTTTATGTTCATTTCGTACATTGTAATATTATTTTAGCGTATAATTTATTATTATCTTGCATTATTACAATGTTAATCAATGTGTATGATAACTGATGACTGGTTAAGTGTACCTGTAACGGTTTTGCCTTTCTTCCCAGTCCGACAATTACTCACACACATAAAATTAAAAAAAAAACAATACAACCACACACCATCACAACCAGCACATAATTAATTAGGTACTATTATCTGAAAATATCAAAAATGACTACTTAGGAGCCTTTATTACAAGTCTATTTAAATCTAAGTAATTTAATTTAAATAAATCAAATTAATTTATTTTTAACCGACTTCAAATAAAGGTCGAGGTTCTCAATTTGGCCGGTTTTTTATGTACGTACACCGATTATGCTGATTTTTTTGAACTGATTTACGTATTTTTTTCTTATTTGATTCGTAATAGCATGTAATTGTTTCAAATTGGTCACATAAAAATTGATTCAGGTAGGCCCATTATTTTTTTTATTTTATGAGCATTATTTATCTACTTTCACGTATCTCGATGCCTATCTATTAATTAATACGTGATGCCAGAACTTTGGACTCTTTTTTACGAAAATTGCGCAGACGCAGGAGCGTAAAATTTGGCACACTTATAGTTTATGTGTAGGAGAAGTGCAGAACGCTAATAATTTTCAATAACAATGCTTATAAAGTACATTAAATCAATAAATAAAACATTACATACACTACCATGCATTTCACACACACATACGAATATATTGATGATAACGATAAAAGATCTCAGATAGCGCACCATACAGTTTGGAAACAAAGTATTTAATCTTGAGAATAGAAGACGACATTCTTATCAAGAAGATATTAAAATTGATTATGGTCGAATTTCGACCAATGAGCAACCACTAGTTTTTTTGAATAACATCATATCGGCAATAAACTAAAAAGTATTAAATAAAAACAACTAAGTTAAAAACCGACTTCAAAACAAAAAAGTTAAACATAATAAAGACTTAATATTAATTAGATGTTACCTATTATAGATGTGTCCTATTTACAATAGGTCTGAAGTCGGTGCCAATTTTAGCTTTGAAGTCGGTTTCTTAATGTAGTTGTTTTTATTTAATACATTTTAATGTTTAATTATTTAATATTTGTGTAGCGATTTTCCGCTCTCTAAAACAAACCATTACCAATATTGGTTTATTAAATCGGCGTAAGCTTTTAACGAACACATATATCCTCAGGATTTTTGACTTCCAATCACGTCAAATAGTCATATCGGTATATGTATATTGGTGTAATACATCAACGAAGAATAGCTCGTGAACTCGAAAATAACTAAGTTCATGAACTACATAATAATATGCAAGACTTTAGACAACAACTTATCATACAAATGGTTAAAAAATGTCAAGAATCTCATAAATATCTAACGAAGCTTCTCTAATCAAATGTATGGTCAAATAAATTGTAGTGTGGGTGATGTTTTTTTATTTATATAATGTACTTTAAAAGCATTAATTATTATTGAAAGATATTACGTTCTGCACTTTTCCTACAAATAAACTATAAGTGTGCCAAATTTTATGCTCCTGCATCCGCGCAATTTTCTTAAAATGGGGTCCAAAGTTTTGGCATCACGTATTAATATATAAATTCTAATGGGCACATAATACAAGGATTTATAATTTAATTTCCATACTTTTTATCGTTGGTATTTATAATTTTCCTAAACAAATGGTAACCAAAAAACTTATCAAAAACTACGCAACGATGAGTCACTTTTTTTCAAATACTAATTTTAATTTTGACCTGTATGATATATCAACACAAAGAAAAACGTGCGTTTATGTGAATACTGTAATCTAATTAAAAATAAATAAGGCCTGCTGCATATAATACGACACAACTCTTCTGAGAATAGGTCACAATGGTTGTGTTTTTGTTGTTTATATTGTTTATAACTAATTGTGTGGCAGAATATTGTAAGCATAATTTTCATTATGCATTTCTTTTATTAGCTTCTGGTTAAGATAACAATATTACATATAAGTGTAGTAATCTAATAATAGTCATATCTTTAAGTTACAGAATAAATGGTTAAAGTGCTTTATAACCCGATGAGTTAAGAGGTTTTAGAGAAAAGCAAAATAACCATTAATTAGACACAATGACTTGTTTAAGTCTACACTAATTCGCTTCATTTCTAGGCCCGAAAACACCATGCAAGCCACAAGATGGGAAATGTTTAGAGGTGCTCTTTAACGGCATCTTCTATGATATCATAAGAGGAATTCCCGCACTGAACATAACATCTTCTGAGCCTTTGAATCTGGACTCCATAGGAGACTCGTTTTCTATTTTAGATATTCAATCCAGCAACAATTCAATATCTGGATTAAGTAACATTAGTATTTCCGATGTTCTGTAAGTATTTAAACAAGAAATAGGTTATAGCTTATAGCTATTTGAATAGGTTTTTGCTCGTTTTTATTTTAAGTGCAAAAAAAGTAAAAAGTAAAGTATCTTCACGTCCATATTCCCGAAGAGGTAGGCAGAGACACAACCAGGGCACACACGACTAGTCGAAGACACTAAGTCTCACAACGTGCTAGGTGGCAAGCCTATCGCCAATCCCAGGCAACGTTATTTTTAATAGAAAATTGAAAATACTCATTTTCAAATTTTTTTTGTTGCCTAACCCAGGAATTGAACCCAGGACTTCAAGAAGTCAAGTGCCACGCGGTAACAAATTTTAATTGCGCTTATAATCTACGCTAATTGAAGTGTAATAATAGACCGGCAACTGCCTAAGGTTGGTGTTTCAGAGGATTTTCAACACCGGTACCTACTCATCCCTCTGGACCGTACATTTAATCCGAGTTTAAGAATAAACGGAAAACGGAAACAAAGCTTTCTCCATGGTCACCTTTGTTTGAAGGCGTCTTTGTAACCATCTAGAACCCATTTAAATCACTGGACAGAACTTTACGGATTTTAAAACTTAAGAAATAAATTTAATCGCTTCTTAGGTCCGGAAAAATACGTTATTTCAAATATACAACAATGGTGGTAATTCTGCTGTTCACAAATTAAACTTATTTTAGATGCATGATATATTTTTCAAATGAAACAAAAACAAAAGAGATGGAACGTTTTAGACATGTCAGATTAGTCCAAACATGTGAAATTGGCATATTTTTAACAACGTTTCAACGTTTTCCGAGTGATTAACGTCTGTAGAAATGACGTGTACGGTCTAATTTGACAACACTAAAAGTGTTTTATCTCTTTCTATTGCTTTCGTTGAAAGAAGACAGCAATAACTTAAAATTAGTTTAGTGAATGCGCAACAAAATTACCACCAATGCCCGGGATCGGAAGTGCCAGTTGGTGATAAGCTTACCACCTATCTAATCATGGGTCTTAATCTTCTGCTAGTTGTGGGTGCTCTGGTTGTTTCTCTCCCTACCTGTTTGGAGATATGGACGTGAAATAAACTTAAACTATTTAATTAACTACTTTTGCCTTGTTAGGCAAAAGTAATTAATTAAGCTTGTTAGGCCTTGTTAGGGATGTTTCCCGGCCTCAGGTTGGCAACGCACCATTACCACCTTTGGTGTCTCTAGGCGGCGTGAATTTCTTACCATCAGGAAATCCGTCTGCTTATTGGCCTTCCAATAACATAAAAAAGTAGTAATCATCCCACCCTTTGGAAATTCCCGAATCACATTAACAGCACTAAAATACCAAACTTTAGTCATATTGTTCCTAAGTACACTTGAATAAAAAAAAAACACTAATAATTACAAAAAGTTCTACGAAATGGATATCGCGACCGCCATTTTGTTCAATACAATCATTTATTAATAACAAAAACAGCAATGAAATTTGAAATGTACGAAACCAGTTTGTTCACTTTCAGTCATGCTAATTTTTGATTCATTGACCTCCGACAAAAAAAAACTCTTTCGTGACTTAAACGCTGGACCAATTTTGATAAAATTATATATGCAAATAGCTCTCTAAGTTTGAAGAAAATATATTTAAAAAAAATCCTAAAGGCTAGTTGATTGAGTATAATTCAAAAACTACTAGTAGGATGTTTAAAAATGTATCGGGGGACCATTTCAAAATCCTATGGTTCCAAGATTAAGGGCCATAACTCAGCGAGACGCCAAGGCGACGTGGCCAGCGACGTCGCCAACTAGTTTGTATGGAGATGTATGACGGCTAATGCACTTGGCGACGCAGGAACGCTAGACCTAGCCGTGGCAACGTCGCTGGCCACGTCGCAATGGCGTCCCGGTGAGTTTTGGCCCTAATATCAAACTGCAGCTACATTTCGAAAAAAGAACAATCAAATCAAGACTTTGTTATGAAATTAGTCTTTTTTTACCATATTCAACTGATACAGCGCTTCTAAGATTGTGTTATAAATGTGAAAAAAGAATTGACATATTAAGCTTTTAAAATTTCAGGATAAGCGATGATTTGGGTTTTATATCTTTCACGATAGACAGTCCAGCTTTAACTCTTAGTTCTATATTGGATTTGGAAGGCTATCTCATCACCTTACCGGTAGATCAAGAGGGAGATGCTACAATTACTTTTGGTAAGATTTTGAAAATATTAAATGGTAGCTTCTGGTATCTTCTTTAAAACAACATTTAAAATTATCCGGATTCAAAACAGAATCCGGATCGTTTAAAATGTTGTTTTTCCTGTGTACGTTCGAGAAAACATTGAAGAATATAATCTTAAGGATTTCTTACCAAGCAACTCGTAAGAGTCCGTCATTGGTTGGTTTCGCACTAATACTGCGACTATGATTTTTTCTGGATCAATAATAGTGCTGTTTCTATTTCTGCTACCATAATGTGTTTTTAGCTGTCGCATTTTATACAGAAGACAAAGTAGCTGGTATGATTTCTCTCACATAATGTTTAACATTACAGCTTCAGTCAGCAACACAACATCCGTTTCTGTAAGCCTAGAGTATTTCTTTAATTTCAGGTAACGTAACCGCTCGTTAATATTAAAATAAAATAAATTAAATAATATTAAAATAAAATAAATTATATAAACTCCAATGAGATTTGGGGAAAATCTGTTGTTTCTAGAAAATTTGAAACTAAAAGTCTTATCTGTTAACCAATAACCATTCCAAAGGAAATGGACCATTTTCCATACAAAACTTTTCCTGGGACCTACAAATTATAAACAATGCTTAACACACTCTAATCCATCAATACACTGATATTTTTCTTAAACACGGTTCACATTTACAAAAAAATATAAGATTTGAGGTTATGACTTATGGTCCCTTATAAAAATTTATACTTTTATGCATTAAAACTATTCAAAATAAGTGAATGCAAGTATTCTCAACTGGTCAATTTTACTATTAAATAAATTTTATTACTTTTTTAATAATTAATATTATTAACTTGAAATACAACATGTTTTTTGTAACGTGGGTATAAAAAACTTGTTCATGTTGGAAGTAAAGACATTCGAAGCCACTAGAAGATAGATGTCATAACCCCCGAAGATTTAGTTGCAAATAGATTATTTGTTTGCAAGTCACGCAAAGCACACAATTTATACTCCCTTCTATATTACTATAATATTTTGGATCATTTTTGTTATCATTAAAGTATTTTAGGTATTTTGTTACTCAGTTGTTACTTTAGGCGAATCTTACCTCTTTTCTGTTTATTTTTAGTTTATAAAATGAAATTGTCGATTTAAGACAGGTAAAAAAGTTTTTGCTAGTTCATGGCGCCAAAGATTACAATACAGTAACTCTTTATTGTGCACTAAAGACAAAGAACTTACAATACATCAAATAAAACTTAAATTATAAGATACACAAAGGTAGCCTTATCGCAAAGACAGCGATCTCTTCCAGGCAACCCTTAAGTGTGGAAGAAGATTGCCAAATAGAAAAGTAATTTTGACTTCCAATATCAATGAAATCGTGATGCTCCTTTTTAAAATGTATTTAAATTATTAACTGTCCTTGAGAAACTGATATTGAGACAACTAATTAAAAAGTAATTCATTAATTACTGTACTTGTAAGTTTAATGATAGTTGGACTCAGTTTATCTGCTTGTTTGTCTTCTTATACCGTGAAAAAAAAGTTACTTAAAACTTATTAAAAAAAATATTTTGGCGTTATAAACGTGGTTGTTATCTTCGGCTAATCGTGGTTGCTCTAGTCGTAACTCAACCTGTATAAACTCTTTGGGGATAAGAATAATAATGCTTACAAACTTAAAATAAATATAAGTACTTAAATATAATAATTGCACTATATTTTTCAAAATTAAATCGAACGGGAACTAAACAAGACAACATTTTTTAAATATGTTTTTTCAATATATAAATTGCACTTACATTTTACTTTTTAAAGGTCAAGAATCGGTGATAGTGTACTCTACGTTAAGTATAATCAATGGCACCAAAGACACGTATCTTCAAGTTGGCAATTTCTCCTTAGACATTAGTCTGGAAGAGAAGTTCTCAATACAGTACAATGTGAATGCGACGGACGCGAGCGCGTCAAATCGTAAGTATTAGCCAAAGAATTCACGGAGCGATTATTACCCGCGCCCGCGGTTGCGAGCGTGCAGGTTCTGTAGAATGTAGATTTATATATAAAACGTAAGAGCACATTTCACTACGCGTTTTACAGCCGCACCGCCCGCGGTTGTTTGCGGTTCCCGTGGCATCAGTCGCCCGCCGGTAGAATCATACAAGTTTGCTGGCGATGATATTAACCGCGGCGGCTTTGTGACCGTACAAATTACTATTCTCGTGATCTCGTGGTAAATACCGCCCCATGAGGTTTTAGTTTTACAAGCTTAAATATTATATTTGGTTATTTATAGATACTCAAGTTAAAATCATCACATTTTGAATGTTTTGTGTGAGATTACTCTACACTTCTAATATTGTTCTTTAAGTGTTGCTTATTTAGATTATGTTGGAAACGGTTGGAGAGATTTGAATATTGTTCTGAGATAGCAAATTTCTAAATTTTTACAACTTTCAAAAATACGTGTAGCACCGACTTGGTAGGACTGAGCTATTGCATAGCTTAATACATGAATAAAATAAATTAATCCTTAGTAATTAAGTTCCTCCCTCATTTTATATAAACAAAATTAAAGTACAAAATTTATAGCTATTCATTGTTGTACATAGATGATAGATAGATAGATCCTCACAAACAGCTGTTTACATATTTTTCCAATTTTCGAGCAGCTTGTCTCGATCCGAACGAAGCTTCTTCGCTGCACGCATACGTCTATTCGCACACACACAAACACCATGCCGAAGACTGCCGAACTGAAACGACGTTAGACGAAGCACGGCTTTCATCAACGCATTGCTGGTGGGAGTGGGGTGTTAGGTTTATTTTCGTTACGGAATTTATTTATTTCCATCGCCTTGCAAAGCTCGCGATAAAATCTATGCAATAACTTAAAAGTAAATCTTTTACAGCTTATAATTATAAAAATAACTATTTTGGTTTTCAGTGACTAAAATCAACGCTGTATCATTGGAGAATGGGTCGAAACTATTCT
>NJDC01004944.1:7349-19823 GCA_002245475.1 Calephelis virginiensis
TTGGATGATTGGTTTATTCTGTACTAGATTTGTACTACCTTTATCGTAGCGTTAGTGCTTGCCACTGTCATGTCTATTTGGAAGGGTAAGATTAGCTTGGCAGTATCCATTTATGTCCATGGCAATCATGTAATAACATTTCGGTGGATGCTATCGCAAGTGATATCTATCCTGGATATGCATCTTACTGGTATACCAACAATACCACCACAAAAAAATGCTTAAGGGGATACCATGGGGATGATTATAATTTCAATACCACAAAAAAATTGTATGCACTATTGTTATCTATACTACTCGTAGTATACCCGAACCTAAATGTTATTAGGTGGTTGTAATAAATGAATCCTACTGTATCTCTTTATAATTTTGGGTGTCTTTTTCGGTTAAAAGAAAAGATAAATACAGATATTTCTGATTATTGAATTTCGTGTATACGTTGAGTAAAACTAGTTAATTTTCGTTGTGTTATGTATAATTTTGTTCAGTAAAAGTGCACAAATGAAGTATCCATGAGGAAATTAGCGAATCGTCGATACCGTTTCTATGGCACTCAGTTAGCTGTAATATAATAATATGTACATTAAGGCTCTACACTTAGTCAGCCAGAAGGGCCACACGCCGCACTCCCCCGTTTTATGATTACTATGATATAATTGCGTTCTAAAGTAAATGTCTTAAGCGACAAATAACTATTTTTGACACTATAAAAGTAATTTGAAAAAAAAATATAAAAACTGAAACGATTATCTTTTAGGTATAATACTCATCTATGTTTATGTTAAATCTGGTGCCGATATTTTCAATTGAAGTAGACAGACGGATTTTGTTTTCCTAAAAGGTTTTTTGATTTTTTTTCTATGGAGTAAAGTGAAATGAATCTTGTTTTGGAAACAATAGTCTTATACAACATATGAATGTTAATCTTATGTATTTTTGTCACCAAGATTATTTTGTTTGAAAAAAACGTTATATTGCTGACGTATTTTATCCTTTTTGGCATACATGGACCCTTAAGGAAAGTCGTGTTATTTACATTATTTATAACTCAAGAATCGCTAAATCGATTTGGCTAAAAAAACTATGGGGAGGTAGCTTAAAGCCAGGAGACGGATCTAAGATACGCTTCATCCAAGTCGACTGCGAAAAAACTAGGAGAAGCAGTTTTATATTCTCATGCAAACAAAACGAGTGGAACGAAGTTCGCAGGAACACCTAGTTTGTAATAAAACAATGTATGAATACATTCATCTTTCAAGATGTACAATGTTTTACTAATAAATTATTTTTAGCCCGACTTTATTAAATCTTTTTTTAACTAATTGCTGCAAATTAAAGTCAATTAATAGAAGATGCTAACGTCCATACCAAAAAGTGAAATAAAAAAAACCTAGTTCACTTTGTAAAAAAACATAACATATATGTACATATAACGAGTCAGCTGACCAAGAAATAAACGTCGGTTACATAGAACAAACGCTCACCTTTTACGAGCTACTTAGTAGAAAAGTTATTGTCATCAAAGCCCAAAACCAATGCAGGAACAAATATGTTACAACTAAATTTATGTACAGTGATGCTTTAACTGAGTCACAACGCTTAATTGGTACGTTAAATTATATGTTGAAATTTAATTTAGGACTAATTTTTTTTATCGATTAAGTCAATTTGTAAAAAAAATGACGGTTTAAGGATTAAACAAAAATTTCACATTTTTTAAAATTTGTGAAAAGTTATCTCTAATAGGACAAAATTGTTAGAATCCAAGTTACTACGAGATATACGCTAGTGTCCATGACAGATGTTTGCCCCAAAGCTGTTAACACTCTTAAAGTTTTCTCGACGTAGTGACAGAAACTCAGAAGTTTCAATTTTCGGAAGAGCTTAAATGTAGTATTGAACTACGACTATTTCTTTTTAAACAAGTAAGTTTATTTTATTTTGATGTCTTTTGCTTTTGAGTTCTGACTGCAAAATTTGAAATAAGTTTGTATATTAGTACCTTTAACTGGTACCTTTTTAGTAATTAAATTATTTATATATTTATAGACTACTCTGACCAGTCAGACATTATCCTGTATAAGGGAGACATCACACTACTGCCGCACACCTTTCTGGATACACAGCGATGCGGATTTTAGTTTTAAAAATATCTCGCGTTGACAATAAGTTATCCCGTGAAATTTTTGTGTATAAATCAGGGTTTTTCAGTATATAGTCAAACTCATATCAGAGCATATATAAGCAGATATACAATGCGAACGTGGATGGATGTAGGTACCCGAGGAGACCAAGTCTGACATTCCAAGTCTGACATTCGACGATCAGATCAATCGGATATTATCCGAGGGTGGTGTTAAGAGTCTCCGAAACCGGCGTGTATTGTATGAAAAGTGTAATGAATGTGAAGGAAGCTAGACAGGGTTGTCAGGATCATGAGGGCTGGCACTCGATACTCTCTGCCTACTCCGTAAGGGACTTGGCGTGAAGATATGTATGTGTATGTATGTATGTATACTCCGTATCACCGCTCTCCGGAGCGTGCTACGTGCGGTGTAGTATGATATCCGCCTTAACTAGGAATATTGAATTGGAATGTCCATGTGTCCATGGATCATTGATTAATTAAATTTATTCTAGTACATACATATTTAAATATTTTAGCTATCAGTATAAAACAACTATAATTTATGTGATTAAATACAATATTAATTTCATTGATTTTGTTATAGACGAAAAAATATGTATATCGCGCGGTGCGAGAGGTGAAGGTATACCGGATGGCGAAACGAAAATCACAGTATGAAATGCAATGATAATATACAGTGGTTATATTCTCTCTCCGCCTTACCAATTTTCGATTAAAACAATTATCCTGTCAACAAATTCAACATTATTTAACTATCACAAAAAAGTACACGCCGTTAAAGAAATTTTTAAAAAATACATGTCATATTACAATGTCTGCTTACAGTTCGGAGGCAAGGGTAGCCAGTAAACTTGCACAATTGGTCCAGCACCTCGGGCAGAAGAAGTTATAAGCTAGGCAGTAGATCTCTACCTGGACAATTTACTGCATACCACTATAAGGTGAATAAGCGGGTTGTTAATAATCCATATAAGGATATTTAGTTCTTACAATCTGCCTGGTGCAGAGACAAATTATGGACTATTCTATTTCCTACTCAAGAAATTCGGACTACTATAGAGAAATTCATACTTTTTGTACTATAATAACACCACAAATGCCTAAACTATGTCTTATAAAATCCTTAAATATATCTAAATATGTCTCACTATTTCACTAATATTCTAGTAAACTAATTTTGACAAAATTTTATACACATTTATTTAAAGCATATCATCTAACCACACAATAATTGAGTATGTTTCTGAAGTCACTGAAGTTTCATCGTCATTGTTCATTGATTCACCTTTTTAAATTAATAAAAAAATCGGATCAGAAATGACGGATGTTACGTTTTAACATAAAAAAATGTAAAAGTTGAACATGAAAACTTATTTTTTTAATATTCAGTTAATAAATGATTTAATTTTGTATAAAATTACGTTAAACAAAATGGCATTTCAATCATAAATAATGGGAATTATCTTGACAAGTAAATGGGAATTTGATAACTTGATTTTATCAAATCAAAAATGATATGAGAATAAGGCGAAGAGGAATTTTCGTGCGTTCCGCGGAGATTGGGCTTCTTCTGAATTCAATGCTACGGAGAGCTTAATATAAATATTCGCCAAAATTGCATCTTCAAGTATCGTATTAAAAATTTCTCTGTGATGAAATTAGCTTGTTTAATCTTGAGTCTGTCTTCAGAATAAGGTTCTATTAGGTTTCAGTCCCGGTTCTGTTTCCTTTTAGCGTCAGTTTTTTTTTATTACACAACGACTTTAACTGCAAATTTGACTTTGTAGAGTTTTGCTGCGTTTTATTTGTTTTGAAACCTCTGCCATACTTATGCCTGCTGACGTCATTTTCGTGCAATAGTTCCGAAAAAACTTAACATTTCTGCCTGAAGTTTGCAAGCAGATCTGCAGCACCTACCTGATTGTTTGCTTTCCATACATTGAAGATATTTTAAAGAGAAACAGGTATTAATAATGCTAAAGGTTGCTGGATTAGTCTTGAACACATTTTTTGTAGAATTCTTGTTTGTTTTTACGTTTGTATATTTGTATTTTTCTAAACATACATTTAGGTCATTCATTATAATAAACCAATATACTTTTGATGAAACATTACTTGTTTTTTTAATTGAACTCCTATCCCTGATATTATAGTGAAATCCGATCAAAATCGATGTTCAGACATATTGATCTCAAGAGTCCAGACTGGCATAGCATAAATATTTTTACCTAATTATTTCTCTGAATAAGGCATAGATTTTAGGATTCATCTTCATCATAATCAGCCGGAGGACGTCCACTCCCGGATATAAGCTTCTCCTAAAGAGCGCCACAAGTCAATGTCACCATTGACTTCCCGTGACTTTTACCAGATCATCAGTTAACCGGGTGAGTCTAACACTATGTCATCCGGTGCGGGGCCGCCACTCGAGAACCTTGTGCAAGCAAGCAATGTAGCCTACCAAATGCCACTTCAGCTTGCTGACTCTCTGAACTATGTCGGTCACTCTCGTTCTCTTGTAGATAACCGAATTACAGATCATATCTCGCAAAGAAACACCGAGCGTAGCTTTCTCCATAGCACGCTGAGTGACTCTGAGCTTATTTAAGAGGCCCACATTAAACGGCCAAGTCTCAGTTGCGTATGTCATCACCAGTAATACACACTAGGGTTGCTGAGGATTCCTCTTCCGCTTCCTCATATTGCGGAAGATACGCAATATTTTGAGTTATTCAAACCGTTACCGCATCCTCATGAATAAAAGTAAAAAAATCCTCTTCCGCTATCGCTTCCTCAAAATCAAAGAGGAATTTATGAGGAGTTTCTTTGCGCATGTACTGCGAAAGATTGTAGATTCAATGTTAGCCGAAATATATTGACGATGAAATTGAAAGTTTACCAACCAATAGAAGATAGATGCGTGGTACTAAAGTTACTATTTAATAACTACATTTAATAAATGGTATTCATAAAGACAGCCTTTTATGGTGGAAAATAATCTGAAATATTCGGAGCTTTACGGAGCTATACTGCGATACCTATTTTTTCCTCCATCAAGTGTCCCCAGCGAAAGACTTTTTAAAAATGCTGGATTGGTGTATATAGAGCTAAGAAACCGATTGTCAGGGGAAACAGCGTCCAAATTATTTTTTATAAAATTTAACCACTCTAAAATTAATTTTCATTATTAGTATTCAATTCTTTTACTATGATTATTAATATTCGAGTTCCTTAATAAAGAAATATCGGCTGCATTTTTTGTGTCATTTCAATTTCAAAATGTAATTTCACTCATTTTTTTGTGTGCGTCGTGTGTTGTGTATGTCACTGAACCGATTCTAATGATTCTTTAATGTGTATGTTTTGAGAATGGTTTAAATTCATAGTTTGGTCTACTGGAAATGCCCTTTTAATTGATTTTTGTGTATGTTAGTACATAGTTATGTACAGACCAGATAGCAGCTTTTAGGTTAGGTACGCTAGTATTTATAATTTCCTAATTCCTGTCATTCTCTTCCCCTTCCTCAGCCACATCGTCTAAATTTGTATATGTCACTTCCTTTTCCTTCTCCTCTTCCTTATAAACACTTCCTCAACGACCCTAATACACACTGGTCGAAGACTTTCGATTTTAGACTCTGCGGTAATTTGAACAAGAATTTAGCTTTCCGAACGCTGCCCATCCGAGTTGGATTCGGCGGTTTTTGGATTAATATTAAGCAAAATGATAATTGGCTAGTCGTGGGTGCTCTGGTTGCTCCACTGCCTACCTCTTCGGGGATATGGGCGTGAAGATATTTTTTTATATAATAATAAAATTTCGTTGTCCACCATTGGTCTAAGGGTTTAGCGCAGACGCCTAACTCAACCGAGCAACCGTGAGGCTTAGGTTCGATTATCGACGCGGCAGGCATATATTATATGATGGACATAGATGCCTGTGATTCCGAGTCTGGGTGTTTATTTTATTTATTTTGGCATCTATTTTAGTGTTTCTATACATAAGAATCGTTGTTAAATCTTTTCCAGAATCGTGAGGTTTGGCACTCGATACTCCTACCTCGATTGGGATTGATGTAATTGGATTTAAATTTTCAGATGATTCCACCATTTCCATCGATTTCCCTTATGTTTTTGACTAGGTGGCAGTGAGAACAAATTGAAATCGGAATCACGATTTTTCAAACTTTTTTTAAGTGGGTTCCCAATGATCTACTAATCGATAGACAATGAATTTACAAGAAATAATAGCATTTATATTACTAACTTCAAACTTTTTAAGTCGATATATTTTTTTGTGGTAGCCTTCACCAAACGTTAAAGTCGGTATAAAGTAACAAATTTGTTATGAACCAAACGTAAGCTGCTGACACGCTAACCCCCAAGCACCCTCACTCAAATATCCTCCATTATAGAGCAACTCCTAACACAAAGGCTGGCTTTGGTCCAAGAAGATTTTGGGGTATTTACATATCAAGTGCTTTAACAAAAAGTAAATAGCAAACAGTCAATATTTATTACTTTTTCCTTTTAGCAGGCTGGCGAAATTTGATAATTGGTTTGGCGGAAATATTAACGTTTATTTAAATAATGTTCAACTACGACAAAGACTTGTAACAGAATATATTTATTGTGTCTACTGTTGCCTGGCTTCATCTACGCAATACAGTAATTTGGCTCACCCGTAGAAATCTGTTAAGAAATCGGGTCAATAATTAAGCGTAGCAAAATAGCAAAAACCGTCTTGATATTTTCATGTGTTTATGGTGGTAATGGTTATCAACCTGAGACCAGGATTATCCTTCGAACCAGAACACGTCAAAGCACTAAAGTTTTGTCAGCAGGAATAAACAAGGCAGTGGTACCAATCCGGGCGAAACTCGGCGAAAATTTACCACCTAATTAGATATCACGGTTTTAGCGATGGTAAGCTTATGCTCGCCTTTTACGAATTGCCTAGCAGTAAGGCAGATAGATGGTCTATTCTACAAAGGAGCCCGAGCGAACACGGGGAACTGACATATTTTGAAAATAACTTATTCTTATTTCATTTCAAATAGTGTAAGAAAACCACGTCTAAAATGCGAAACTACTAGAACATACTCACAAATCTCTTCCATTATGCAATAACCCTTTACACTGAGACTGGCTTTGATCCAGAGAAGATTTTGTTTATTTACATATCTAGAAGGTTTATTCAAAAAGAAAATAGGTATATCTAGTTTACATTACTAGCTGATGCCTATAACTTTGTTCGGATATTACAGTTATTATTCTCATATCATTGAGATAAAATAAAAAAGAAGCCCATGTCCTTTTCAAGGGTCTAATTTATTTGTTTGTTAAAATTCTTTAAATTGGTTCAACGGTTCGGTTTTGATGTGGAAACGGATTATACATAGTTTCGTATTTATCTTATCTATATATAAATAAAAAAAATATATTTTAGAACAAGCTTTTATTTAAATGCTCTAAAAAGAAGAAAATAATATTTTTAGTAAAAAAAAAAATATCTTCACGCCCATATCCCCGAAGAGGTAGGGGCAGATGCACAACCAGGGCACCCACGACTAGCCGAAGATATTAAGTCCCACAATGTGATAGGTGGCAAGCCTATCGCCAACCGGGCACATATCCAATCCCGAGCAACGTTTTTTTTATTATAAAATTGAAAAAACCCAATTTTCTTCTTGTTGCCCGACCCGGGATTCAAACCCGGGACCTCATGCAGTCAAGTCCAACACTTAACCGCTAAACCACAGAGATTTTCTTGCGTAAATAAACTTGTAGGTACAAACTCACTGATTTTGGTAAAAAGTTATTTTAATAAAATTTCAATGTTATTAAATATCGACCATCGCGACAAGCTTTTATGGTCCTATAAGTTGTGTATAATGAAGTTGTAATTTCATAGTTAATATTTTTAAAGAAAAATGTTATTTTCTTCTGCTTAGATCATTTAAATAAAAGCATCTTCTTTTTTTTAATTTATTTTGTACTTTTTAGCTATCGTTGATTTACTGGCTGGCGTTTCTTAGTCTGTTCATCTCATTCCAGGAATAATTATTGCAAGGTCGTTTGTCGGTTAATTTCGAACAATCCCGTTCTATAACAATCTTATCCTACTTGTCGAGCATTCCAGAACTCCGCTTTTTATGACATTGAAGAATAAGATAAGATAAGAAATTCACGCCACCTAGAGACACCAAAGCTGGTAATGGTGCGTTGCCAACCTGAGGCCGGGATGTTAGGCCCCGAGCATAAGTAAGTTTACCGGCTACCTTAAACACCGAACCGGAACACATCAACGGCAAGCGCTGACGTTATGGCGGTAAGAATAGGTACCTACCAAGGTAGTACCAATCCGGGCGAGTCGCCGTGAAACTCTACCACCTAGTCAGATGAAGAAATAAAATAGAAGTAAGGTAAAAACAAAAAGGAATTAGAAATAATCAAACACCAGAATATTTGTAAATCAATAAGCATCCGTTAAACATTCACATTTAACGTTTCTTGCATATCAAATTTTGTTGTGCTCCACTTTTTCTTATTTAATCTTTACAGTCAGATTGCCTATCTGACTGCCGTTATTTCGTGATAAGCATGAAACAGTAATTTGAAGAATTTTCGTCCCAAATGTGCTGCATAAAATATTCATTATATTAAATAGGTATTAGCAATTCAGATACGTTATCTGTAAGGGCGATTATCGTTTGCGCGGTTTTAAAATTGTCACCATCTGCAGATTCCGTGTGCAGGGTTGTGTATTTTGTTTATTATATTTCATTATTATTTGGAACACAAGCAGTTCCGTTTTATCTTGAGAAGCGGCAATTTTTGGCTGTAAAATTATTTTAAAAGCATTCATTTAATTTCGGGGGCACAATCTAATGGAATATATATATCATATCTTTAAGTTATACAGTAGATGAATATTTTACTACCGTTTTAGTAATAAACATGGAGTAAAGTTCACCTAGGTTCAACTTGGTGTTATGGTCTTTATTAAAATTTGGAACAGTCCATGTTTATTAATACGACGGTTTAGGTTGAAGTTCAAAACAACTATTTGTAGTTTTTTGATCACTTTAAACCCTATTTTTCATCAATATACTAAAACCTATAGAATGATTACAATCCGAAGATTTTATTTCTTCTAAATGTATTCTTGAGAATATTTGCGCATTTTACTGGATTAACCTGTTTATTTTATAACCTATGCCCTATTTTATTATACCCTATTTTATAACCTAGGCCCAAGAGTTTCCCTGAGAGAAAAATTCAAAGAAATCAAAATTCTAACTTTAACATCTCAGTATATCTTTGAAAATTTAATGTATGTTCACAGAAATTCAAGTTCATTTAAAAGAAATTGTAATATACACTGTGTCAATACAAGGAATAAAAATAATCTTGCTGTGCATGTGTCTCGTCTCCACAGAGTAAGCCATTCTTTCATCGACCTATGTATACAGTCCTATTAATATTATAAATGCGAAAGTTTGTAAGTATGTATGTATGGATGTTTGTTACTCTTTCACGCTCGAATGGCTGAACGGATTGTCTGAAATTTTGGAAGACAGATAGATTGTGACCTGGATTAACATATAGGCTATTTTTAATCCCGATCGCACACCGGGTTTCTGTGAAAACGCGGGCGAAGCCGCAGGTAGCAGCTAGTTCTACAATAAACTTCCCAATTATATGAAAGAACTTCCAATTAATAAATTTGAGAAATATGTTAAATGTAAATTAAATCAAAAGGGTTATTATAGCATTGCTGAATATTTAGCAGATAAGACTGCTTGGGACTAAATGCTCCTCATGCCAATCTCTTATAATATATAATGTATCATTACATAAATTATTGCAAATATATTGTAAACTAAGAAAAAAAGACAAGCCCACTGAGTTTCTTGCCGGATCTTCTCAGTGTGCGGCCGCGTTCCGATCCGGTGGTAGATTTATTTTTATATAGACCCGTCACAAGTGCCTCTTGTAGGTTTATGTGAAATAAAGATGATTTATTATTATTATTGATTCTTTTTGTTTCAAAGTCGACGTTTTCCGGGTTACTCTTTTTAAACTTAATTATTTTTTTCGGTTTTGATTAAGATTTAAAGGTAATGACTAATGGGTTTAATGGTAAATGTAAAACAGGCGTTTTCAATGAAACTTAATGACGCATGTTTTTAGTTCACGAAACAAGTTTTCGTTTTTACACGTTACGATTGATAGACATTCAGTTTATGGTGGTAGGTTTAAAGCCGAATGAAATAAAATCGTTACACTCGAACCGAGAAAAGAAAACAAGGAAGACTTCATTTTTTTGTCAACCCTGCAATTGCGTCGGGAATTGTACGTTTTCACTTCGTTAACCCCTAAAATAGGTTCATTGTGCACTACATTCGTTACTTTAAGTAGAAAATAACTGTTGATGAACCGCTTTTCCGGTTCTAGAATCGGTTCATTTTTCACCATTCTTGGCCGATAGACATTCTCTTTCATCATTATATATTGCGGCTAACTCCGATCGTAATAAATGTTCAATGATGTTAACTAAAAGGAAATTGCTTTGGCTTTAAAATAAAATGTATTAGAAATAAAACTTTACCAGCAGGCTATTTGAAACTGTAAAAACTTGTGACACTAATAATTCATTTCTATTCTATTTTACGGAGTCCCAAATTAAATTTATTCAACGTAATTATATCATCAATACTTGCTATCTACAATTATGTTTCATATTTATCAAGGGGCTGATTACGTATCTTTTTAGTGATGATCACTGGGTAAAGTGTACATCAAAAAAATGTCAAATGACGTGTTTTGTAGAAGCTATCTTTATTGTATTTCTATTAGTCACTAGAGATAGTAAATATAAAACACGTCATTTGACAGCTATTTGATGTAAACTTTACGTAGTGATTATCACTAAAAAGATACGCAATAAGCCCCCAGATCCTAATTTCGGCAAACTAGAACTGTAAAACCAGACTTCGAATTGAAAATTACCATCTAGGTATACAAAAATTAATATTTTAAACGATATCCATAGGATTCAATAATTAGCTCCATACTTGGTGGCAATGGAACAATCTCGAAAGTACGATCTTTTAAAAAAAAGTAAAAAAAAAGTTTAAAAAAATCGTTTTAAAATCAGTTTAGGGAAGACGGAGATATCGATTAACAAACAAAAATATAGAGCTTAATGTATGTCCTTCTTCTTTTTTATTAGTTTAGTTAAAAAGAGACAAACTCGTATGTAGAATTTATTTAGTTAGAATTAATGTTGAAATTTAAGTATTTTTACCATAAAACTAACAAATAATTATTCAAATAAGCCACCCCGAAGCATTCCCGGTGCAAAAGTACCCATGACACTAGTGGCATTACCACGTTGGATGGCCAGCGCGAGTCTTTGCACCAAAAATGATCCGGAGCGGGTGTCATGCCCGTTATCTCGGAGCCTGTGCCCTAATTCGTAAATGAATGAATGAATGATGGCACATTGTTCCCGTCGTCTCTACTGCAATAGAGATTAGGTTAAATAAATATAAATTATATACAAATAGGTATTTTTCAGAGCTGCATATTTTTGGTTTTTTTTACATGCTGCATCCTCAGCAGCCGCTGCGGATGACAATGTAGTACGATTAAGATGACTCGGAGCAAAGGTGCTAACGCAAGTTGCATCCCATAAAAGGCACTTACCCTGTCACCGTTGTTGAAATAGTTTTTTAGGAAAGTACTGCTGGCAAATAATTGGCAAGAATAGAATTTGCTTTCTTGGCGTAGAGATATGATGAGGACAGCCTTCATCACTTGTGCTTTCTGAAAAAATATATAATTAAAAAATATCGAACAAAAAGGTAAGTAAGTATCTTCACGCCCATATCCACAAATATATAGGTAGAGGAACAACTAGGGCACCCACTAATAGCCGAAAGCACTAAGTCCCATAATGTGATAGGTAGCAAGCCGAAGTCAATCGAGAACAAGTCCAATCGCAGGCAACGTTATTTTTATGATAAAATTTCTTTTTTGTTGCCGGACCCAGGAATCGAACCCGGAACCTCAAGAAGTCAAATCTGACGCCCCATCGCTAGACCACAGATGTGAGAGAGAGGAGAGATTTAGTTTATTTAGATAACTTAGATTTTCCTAAAAGAAAGTAGATTAATTTACTCTTAATTGCATCAGCTACCTGTCAGTGTAAGTTTCAACGACATCGTCTAGCCATTTCAGAGATTAGTTGGAACAAACAGAACGACAGATAAAACTAAACAAATGTTATTTTGGAAAATGTACCGTTTACATGTTTA
>NJDC01004944.1:20923-54247 GCA_002245475.1 Calephelis virginiensis
CCGCAAAGTATGTACTTAGAAATGAATTATCTTCACACCCGTATCCTCGAAAAGGTAGGAAAATTACTAACGATTAGTCGAAGGTATTTTAGTCCCACAATGTACCTGGTGACAAACTGATTAACCGGGCACATTTTGATAAGTGGCAAATCTATCCAATTATCAAATCCCGGAACATATTGTTTTTATTAATAAATTGAAATAACCACAAAAATTGTATAAATATATTTAAAAAATATGTGATGTTCCACCGCTCGGATTCCACCAATCGGTACTGATACCTCAAGTTGTCAACATCAATACTAAACCACAGAGGCGACACTTATAGATACCAGAAACCAGTAAACATTATTAAAGTCAAAACACTAAAATTAAATGTCAGAGAAAGTATTAAACAAATGAATTATTAGAGAAAACACAAGTTGCACGAAATACGGAGCCTGTAAAGCATATTTTTAATATGTTTACAATTATTCATGTAAAACAATGCTCTCTGCATTGCGAAATATTTCATAAATTCGTAACAAGTCACTGGGTCTGCAGGACCGTGCTATCTTTCTTTATTGTAGACACATTATTCAGTCTAGTTTCGTTAAATGTGTAGTGAAAACCACTGCTTTTGTAGTTTAAACTTTCAATTATTGTTTGGTGAGTTTTCTTTCAATTATTCAATTATTGTTTCAATTATTGTTTAGGTATTTTTGTGGTCTATCAGTCCGGCGTCGAACTCAACTTTTTGAGGTCCCGGGTTCGATCCCCGGGGCGGACAACTAAAAAATAGAAAATTTGTACTTTCAATTTTCTAAGAGTCTATATTTTTTTAAATAAAAAGAACGTTGCCCGGGATTAGATATATGCCCGTTTGGCGATAGGTTTGCAACCAACCACATAGTGGGACTTAGTGTTTTCGAATAGTCATGGGTGCCCTGGTTGTGCCTCTGCCTACCGTTTCGGGGATGTGGGCGTAAATATACTTACTTTTTTTATTATTACTTAGGGATTTACTTTGTATTTGACAACTCTGTTAACTGATCATGCCTTTGCTCGGCCAGTCGTCTCAAGAGGTATAATAAGTCGTTATCCAATTGACTGAAAACCGTCACGTTATACGTGTTGCGCATGTCTTTTGTGTATTTTTTAATTTTAAGAAATGTGTCTGCTTGATTGTCACTCAATCCCGTAAAAAAATATTTATAAGATACAACAAACTTATAACACTAAACTTATATCACTCGAAACTTAATTAGAAGTTGACAACCATTTACGTATATCACTTTTTTTTTAATGACTAATGTGTTGCCAACCTCGCGGTTTTTACAACTTCACCGGACGTATATCACTAATTCGTTGACTCCTATCATGTTTAAATTTTTTATACATAAACTTGTGTTTTGCAAGAGAGACTTCTATATGACAGTAATTTTACTGATACTGCGATTTTTGGACATACTATATTTTTAATGACCGCTAACTTATTAAAATGATCCTCAGCTCGCTTGATACAAGTACAAAGTTTAGAAAACTCTTAAATATCTCTTATCTACTTCATTTTATATTTTTATATGATAAGACGCGACTCTTCTAACGGTAAGACACAACAGTTACCTGCAATATATTTATGGACCTCTAGAAGGTTATATCACTATAGACTAACAAGATTATAATTCTTTGGACCGGAATATGACATTGTCACTAGAGTTTTGGCGCCATCGAGAGAAAAGATGGTCGAAGTTTTTTCATAATTATTGAATTTCGTATTAATATTGAGTGAAATTAGTCAATTTTGGTGGCACTTGGTGCAGTTTTGTTCAGTGAAAGTGCACAAATGAAATAATCATGAAGAAATTAGCGTATCGTATATTTCCTCGTAGCCACCAAATCTCATTACATGAGCTTGTGTAAAAAGGCCACCGCTATACCCAAGAGCCTGACATGACTTACTGACGACTTATGACTGATGACTAATTGTAATTGAAATAAAACAAATATAAAATTTGAAGCAAATTTCTACTTGACTAATGGCGAAATACTAACGAGATTGCCAAAACCTAAATAAAGAAAGAAGACATTGTTACTACAGCATCAGGAATAAGTCAGAGCACACCTATTTGAGCAAGTTGCTGCACAGCTTACCTCCAGTGATCTTCTTGATAATGACAAATTAACCTATGCTGGTCTTTGATAAGATGCCAAGCGGAGAAGCGTGCGATCGGGCTTAGGACAACAGGGAGAAATAAATAAAGATCCCAGGGCAAGTTACACAAATTGAACCGAACCCCAAAGTACGTAAATTGTATGCTTGTGTTATGGGTGCTAATCAACGATCCTAAAATACAAAAGTACTTAAATTGATACTCGAATAAATAAATGTACACCCAGACTAAATGCATTCATCTAAATGTTAATCTTATATAATGTTAATGTTATCGCCTTTGTGGTCTAGTGGTTCAGTTGTTGGACTTGACTGCATGAGGTCCCGGATTCTAATCCTGGGTCGGGCAACAAAATGAAAATTGGGTTTTTCCAATTTCCTAATGAAAAAAATATGTTGCTCGGGATTGGAAATGTGCTCGGTTGGCGATAGGCTTGCCACCTATCACATTGTGGGACTTAGTGTCTTCGGTTAGCTGACTGGTTTTGCCTCTGCCTACCTCTTCGGAGATATGGGCGTGAAGATACTTATTATAAATGTTAATCACACAAATGCCTGCTCCCGGGAAGTCACAAACTGAACCCAAGCATTGGGTGGTGGAATTAGGCGTGTAGGCCTCTCCACCAATAAGGCAATCAAACTTAAGAAACTTAATAAAAATTTAAATACAACTCAATTAATTAACATGATTTTAGTAACTTTTGAGGACAAAACCACCGCAGAACGCTAACAACTCCAATCCGAGACACGAATTTTAATGAACAATTTCAAATGTACCAATTTAAGCTCGTGTTCAAATATTTCTTTTAATCTGGCAATCCTCGGACTTATGTCAGCAATTTTCATGTTTTCTGTGTACCACACTAAATTTATAATTCACACTGTAATTTGTTTACTTTAGGGAATATTAAGCTTTATTAATTTTTCCCTCATTTTGTGGAAAATGTATTTTTAGTTTAATACAAAATATACTCAGCATATCAGCTTTTATTTATTTAATTTAATTTTACACATATACGTATATTTACGCCTTACGGTATAGCCAGAGAGCATTGAATGCCAAATCTATCGATCCCTGCACACATTTCTGTTTTTTTTTCCTGATTATGTAAGGCACACAAGCTAACGGATTTCCTGATGGAAATAAATTCACGCCGCCTAGAGACACCAAAGATGGTAATGGTGCGTAGCCAACCTGAGGCCGAGATGTAAGGCCTCGAGCAAAAGTAAGTTTGCCGGCTACCTTGTCTTCCGAACTGGAACACGTCAACGGCAGGCATTGGACGTTATTGCGGCAGGAATAAGTAAGGCGATGGTACCAATCCGGACGAGTCGCTGCGAAACTCTATTAGGATGTCACGGTGTTTGGGACGGTAAGCCTGTACTCGCCTTTTACGACTAGGCAGGAAGGCAGATGATCTATTCTGCGAAGGAGCCCGCACCAACACGGGGAAAAATTGCCTTCACATTCAGTACCATTTTCATACAAACACGCAGATTCCGGAGATTCTTGACACTGTCCTTGGATAATAGTCAAGAGTTCCTATTCATATTATCTACATTCATTACACAAATGTCTAATCCTTGGGGAATCGAACCTGAGTCTCGCGGTTGGTCTGTGTTGTATGCGTTTAACTGCCCTTGGTTAACAAGGTGATCATAATAAAAAGCATCCCCAAAACATTAGGCAGAGATACCAGGGCACCAACGGCTAGCTGAAGACCCTAAATTGTAATAGTGGCGAGCCCATTGTCAACCATCGTTTTTTATTAGAAAATTGATAAGAAAAACACTTTTTCCTTTAGTTATCCGACTCGGGGATCGAACCCGGTCAATCCTTGATCATGTGGTCAAGTCTAGCACCGGACCACTAGATCACAAAGGTGATAATAGAGCCTTGCGGTTAGTTTGTTCCTCTATGCGTTTTCGTCCCCTTATTAAACAAGGTGATCTACATGATAACATAAAAACGACACGTTTTAATCATTAAATACAAGTGTTTGTACACAAATTGTATGAAATACCATTATCCTTACAAAAAAAGATAACCGAATTGGTTTGTAAATGTCCGGAAAAATTCTGTTTCGATATGGATACCGGAAATTGGGTTAACCAACCGGACCGCAGCCTCCAATAGCAAAATAATTGGTGGATACCGTAACGGTAATAGTATTTGTTTATGGACATTTTAGTCCACATTTTTATTAAGCTTTCAAATATGGCTCTGAATTTCATTTTTTTGCAAACCGAGCATAAAAATATTTAAAGGGATAATTAAATGAAATGTTTAATGGTATTCTATTCTTAACGCGAAATCTTTTTTGGAGGCGTCGTGAAATTTTTTTATTGGTAAAAAATTGGTTTTATCCTCCCGTCAGGATACGGACGGGAGGATAAAACCACTGTATGTTGTGGCTGCATTTCATACTGTGATTTTCATCAAAGACCCCATGTCAAATTTGATTGCTCAGGTCTACGGTTGATGGATGTCACAATCTTAAAACGGGGCTTTATTAAACAGAGGAATTATTTTGGATGAAATGAATAAAAGATGGAAAATACAAACCTAAGGTCTATGTGACATTAATATAATATGAACAAGAACATTTGAATACAATTTAGGGATTTATAATAAAAATAACAATAGCAACTCTGATATCACTATCGTTTCTTAAACGATGGTCGTTTATCATTATAACAAACCGTACAGTAGTACTATTTAAATTGTGCGCTCCGGCTATTTATTTAACACTTTATTGCACACAAAAATTAAAATACACAAAATACACGAGAAGTTAAAAATGCACAAAAGGCGAGCTTATCTCTAACTGAAGAAATTTCTTCCAGCCAACCCAAAAAATATTAAGCTGTGAAAATAAAATGGAAGGCATCGTGTACAAAACAATTAACTATAGCTATACTTAGAACGAATAAATAAAAATATACTAAAAAATGTTATGTTGGTCAAGCTTCGGAAATCCGAATGTATTTTAGAGATATCTATATAGAGTTGATAATCAATGTTAATTAATGATAATTAATTAACATTAGTTATATTAATAATAATGATAATTAATGTTAATGTTAATTAATCATTTCGCTTAAATTAGATTAGGTCAGCCGATTTAAAAATAAAAGCATAAAGTGTAAAAAGAATAAAAAGTGTAAAGCCGAAGAGCGTCATTTAAATAGTAGTAGGTATTGTACGTCTGTTACTCTGTCATCCTAATAAGATAAACACATTTCCTTATCAGGAACAACCAGGTTTATCAATAGATTAATGATATTGAATGTGGTTTATGCAATTTTAATACGGACAGTAAAATTTCAACGCTTCATTCGTCGAAACCCGTTGCAATTGCATTACACTGTATAAAAATGAAGATACCTGAATTACTGTTGTATAAAATGGTGTGAAGTCGGCTAAAATTCGGATTCGATAGTTACAGGAAATTGGGTTTACCACCCGAACTGCGGCGGACAAATATAATTGGTGGATTTCGGATCAGCTGCTGTATTTGTTTGTTGAGCATTTGTTTTGCTGAAAATAATTATTTATTTTGATCGCCTCTGTGGTCTAGCGGTTCAGTTGTTGGATTCGACTGCATGAGGTCCCGGGTACGAATCCCGGGTCGGGCAACAAAAAGAAAATTGGGTTGTTCTAATTTTCTAATAAAAAAAAATGTTGCTCGGGATAGGATATGTGCCCGGTTGGCGATAGGCTTGCTACCTATCACATTGTGGGACTTAATATCTTCGGCTATTCGTGGGTACCCTGGTTGTGCCTCTGCCTACCTCATCGGGGATATGGGCGTGAAGATACTTTTTTACTCCTAATTATTTATTTTGGAAAGTTAATTCAATTAACAGAATTTAGTATTTATTTTCCATTCAAATGTAAGGTTTATTTTTTTTTATTTAACTGAAAAGCATTGAGATGTCCCATTAGTTGTATATTTTGTAACTCTTTTTACGTTCGCCACATACACGTTGGGAATTCCTTTACGGAAACCCTTTTCGAAATTTCGAAACAAAATAACTTCCCGTTAAATCAATTCAAAGCATTTACGAAAAAAATACTGACATGTGTGGCAAGTCCACTGATTTGTTTTGAAAAAAACGACTGGTTGCACTCCGGGAGTGCCGGCAGATGTCAAAACTTGAATATTAACATTGTGCATGTTTGAGATTTTGGATTAGTTAGGGAATAATTTCGCACGAATTGCTTTAATTATCAGTATGAAAGTACTATCATTTATGTGGTAGAATGCAATATTCATTTATTGCGCTATAGTACAAAAACGTGGCAACACGAACATTGTTATTTAATACATATATAACATGTTTATTTGTATAAAAATAGGACAAACTATTCTATTTCTATTTATGTATGTAAAGGTTGAGAAATTGGATCTAAATTAAAAATAAACTTCTTGATTACATTTTGCATAGAAATAGGAATATAGGTCAATGGTATTTTGTTAGATGATGCATCAGCAAAAACGTTTTTTTTTCTTGTCATTTCTTATAAGTTAAATACAAGCTCTTGTAGAAACAAAACATCCAAGCCACATATTTCAAATGAGCTGTAGATTTTGTGAATGCTTATGGTATTTGAAGCTTGGCTCCTACATGAGATCTCACTACTTTTAACAGTACGAGCCATAAGATCTTTTCTTGGCGCCATTTCATATAAAAATGTTCTGAAAGGATTATTTTATCTAGAATATTTTAATGAAACAAAAGATTTTTTAATACTTTTATATGAATCAATTAATTTTCATTTTACGTAAAATTTAATAATTTTCAAATTCAATTTTTGTGATGCTTTTAAATCCTTCCTTGTCATTCGACATAATAAAGTAATATTAATTAATTAAAAGAATGTAGGTACTTGACGTTGATAATGTTACGAGAATTTGTTTTTAAAACATTGTGTCAAATATTCATTTTGATTAATTGAGGGACAGAAATTTTAAAATTTAACCGTAATAACCACATTTGAGACGTCGGATTTCCACACATTTGTCCAAGGCCTCATAAAATACACCATTACCTCTCTGGCAACCAACTCGTGAGAGAAAAGTATACGTTAAATGTGTTATTATTAATAGGAGCACTGTTAGGTAGAATCCTGTGCAGCAATATTTCTGCAACAATAACGAAAATGTCATGTTCCGGTTTGGTGGATAGGTTAGCTTACAGGTGCGTGCACAGAGATTCCTATCAAGGTAGATATAAAAATTCTAGTTAAAAAACATATTAATTCGAGTTTAATTATACGTAGTACCTTCGCCACAAAAACTTACTAATTCGAGTTTAATTTTACGTAGTACCTTCGCGACAAAAAGTCATTTGCTTCACATGTTACATAATTATTGACAATAACTATATTTTTGAAAAGATTTTGTATGACCATCATGAATAATCTAAATTAGTGGTTGATCATTAAAACGATAAGGTACCAAAAACATTTTACCGAAACAGTTTTTATCTACAGTTCACTTTAAATATCAACTAAAGTGTTTATCTATTTAAAACAGATAAAATACATTGAAATTAATTTTTGCTGGACGAAATTTAAACAAAGCACAAAAATAAATAAACAATAATTATTTTTATTTTTGAATCAGATGTGTAACATCAGTAAATATTGCCAACTTATTAAGTCCCAGTCGCTGTTTGTTGCCCGAGCCGAGGATCGAACCCAGAATCTCACGGAGTCAAGTAATACACCAGACTGTTAGATCACAGTAGCGGCTTTAAAAACTATCTAAAATGTGCATCATATTTCGTGTAATTGATTTCCCTAATTTCACAAAGCACTGGTTTTAACAATAAGCAGTAAATTACGGGAAAATTTCATTAGCATACTGTCAAGTTAAATAATATGCAGCGATTTACATCGTGAAAGGCACAGAATGATGCATTTCAAAATGACCACAACTCCTACGTTAGACATTAACTAATCAGGATAAACGAGGGAAATTCGTTTGTGTTAATGGTATCACTTAAAATCTGACCTTTAAACAAAGGAAGTAAAGTCGTAGTTAATTAACGGACTCTAAAATGGAGGAGGTATATTATAACAAATTTCAAGCTTACAAAATATCGTTCAAACATATCAAGGGTAATATGTAACATAGTACACAAAATATAAAACGAGAATGTTACACAAAAACGCTATCTGTGTTTTCTCAGCGACCTAAAATGTGTCGCCGAAACGATAAAACATTTCCGATTCTTTCTCTAATCTGCCTGTAATTGTCCCGACCTTTTCTTTAGAAGGGATATATAATTTTACTAGTTGCTACCCGTGGTTATTCCCCCGTATTAAGATTAGCTCTTTCGCGGGCATCTATAATGATACAAAGTAGCGTCAGTACTTAGCTTCCTAATTCTCTCCACAAGTATAACTTAAATAACGTTGCAACTTAAAAGAAAATCAGACAAACACACTTTCGCATTTTTAATATCTGTATAAGCTGTTGTATCCTTAGTATTTTGAGCTTATATATCAATCTTAGCTTATATATGTATCAATCAGTGATTATAGAGATATTAAAAATGTAAAAATGTGTTTGTTTTATTTTCTTTTACGTTGCAATAAAAAGTCTACATTCTAATAACTAAGAGTATTCGTTTACCAAATCCTAAAACTAAAAATTTATTGACTATCGCATGACGATTTTCTCTTAAATTATCAATCAGAGTTTGAGGCGCGAGATTAAGAGACATACGAGAACATAAGTCCATACGACTATTATAAATGCGAAAGTGTGTTAATTTATATTGCAACTGTGCGATATCATCATTATTATATTTTTGTGTACACAGAGATAGGAAACTGGAGAGGAACAAAAGAAACTACTTTACTGTCTATCCTAGTGTCTAAACGGATAGTTTTTTTTTCGCTCGTTTTTTAAATGGCTAATATGTTGTTGGTTTTTACAACTTCCCCGGTCTCTTTTGCTCAATTGCGAGTATTAATTTGAAAATAACTTGCAAGCCCGGTTGGCAATTGGCTTGCCACCTCATTAGTGTCTTCGTTTAGTCGTGAATACCTGATTTGTACCTTTGACTACCTTTATCAGGGATACGGGCGTGAAAATCATTTTAGTATAATTTAATATCCAAGCGAAAAAATGGGTGAAAACTAGCGGTCTCCAAATTCAATTTATATTTTCACTAGCTGTTGTCCGCGGCATTGCCCGCGTGGTTAATAGTACAAGAATATTTTGTCGGGATAAAAACTATCCTATGTGGTAATCTAAATTACCCTCTATGTGTGTGTCAAATTTCATGAAAATTGGTTCAGTAGTTTTTGCGTGACGAAGTAACAAACAAACATTCAAACTTTCGCATTTATAATATTAATAGGATAGGATATCACCGCTCGATGTAAAAGTTCATTCTTTTACCATCTACAACTTGAATAACAATTAAAATCATAAAACGGTTTCAATAAATAACAATTTTTACGATTTTTCCATTAGAAAAGTCTTTTAAATACCGTTGAAATATGTAACGGCAGTTTTACAACTTCCAGATTAAAATGGAGCTTTTTACGCTTAATAAACCATAACTTTGAACACAAACTTCACGGTTTTAAAACCTTCGACCGATCTGACATCACCACTTTCCTTATAAAGTACAGCAGTATTATTTAAATTATGCGCTTCGGCTATATTCGTCAAGCTTCGGAAATCCGAATGTATTTCAAAAATACAGTTGTTATTACATAACAAATAATTTCGCTTAAATTTAAATTAGGTCAGCCAATTTCAAAATAAAAGTATAAAGTGTAAAAAGAGTAAAAAGTGTAAAGGCGAAGCGCATAATTTAAATAGTAGTACTTACTTGTACTCACCGTTGTTGTTCGAAAAAAAAAACCTATTAATACAATAAATACTGTTATAATATTATAAATGCGAAAGTTTGTGAGTATGTATGTATGGATGTTTTTTACTCTTAGACGCACGAATGGCTGAACAAATTTGTCTGAAATTTCGAACACAGATAGATTGTGACTTGGATTAACATAAAAAGCATATTTACTTCCGTATCCCTAAAGTGGTAGGCAGAGGCACAACTAGCGTACCTACGACTAAACGAAGACACAAAGAAGTCCCACAATGTGATAGGTGGCAAGCCTATCGCCAACCGGGCACATTTCCAATCCCGAGCAATTTTTTTTATTAGAAAATTGGAAAAACCCAGTTTTCATTTTGTTGCCCTACCCGGGATTCGAACCCGGAACCTCTTGCAGTCAAGTCCAACAACTGAACCACTAGACCACAGAGGCGATATTATTAACATATACAACGATAACATATATTATTAACATATATGAAATTGATTGATTGAATTGATGGATTAACATATAGAAAAAATTAAATAAATGTTAATCCTGATCGCACAATGGGTTCCTGTGAAAACGCGGACAAAGCCGCAGGCAATAGCTAGTATCTAATAAAACTAATTGCCAATCTACAGTTTACATATTCAGTTCTACATTGGAGTTTTTTCATCCGACTCCAAAAAGGTGCAGATGTTGGTTCTTTTTTCGAAAGATGGGTCATTTACACACAAATTTGACCATATCCAGACTAGTGGTAGACGAGTTAATTAATCTATATATATGTCGTACGTGATGTCAAAACCTTGGACCCCTTTTTACGAAAATTGCGCGGACGCAAGAGCATACAATTTGGCACACTTATAGTTTATATGTAGGAGAAAAGCAGAACGCTAATATTTTTCAGTAATTATGCTTATAAAGTACATTAATTCAATAAATAAAACAGTACCCACACTACCATACATTTGCCACACAAACAAATATATTGATGATAACGATAAAAGATCACAGATGGCGCACTAAAAAGTTTGGAAACAAAGTAGTTGGTCTTGAGAAATGAAGATGGCTTTCTTATCAACATGATATTAAAATTTACTATGGTCGAATTTCAACCAATGGGCGACCTCTAGTAATTTATAAATTCGAGTTTGTCGTTGGTGAATTCGTCTATACCTGTCATAACAGGTGAGTATTTAAAATATTATCTTTTATTTTACACTTAAATACTTTTAAGATTACATGGAATATATACTTTGGTAATTGATCAAGTAAATTAAGTTATTAAATATGCTGTTTAGATTCTGTGCCGTTCTGAGATTACGTTACTTTATCTGTAACGCCAAATGTCTTTACAAAAGTATCTTTACGCCTGTATCCCGAAAGACAACGGCAGAGGTACATCTGTACATTCACGATTTGTCCAAGTTTAGTCCCACGATATGATAGATGTATTTCTATCTCTTCTTCTGTAGTCTCCAATCTGGCAATCCGATCAGATATCCGATGTAAGACTTGACTTCTTAAGGTGCCTGGTTCGATCCCGGGTCGAGCAACAAAAAATACGAAATGTGCATTTTCAATTTTCTACTAAAATACGTTGCCCAGGATTGGATATAATATGCTAGGTTGGCAATAAGCTTGCCACCTATCACATTGTGGGACTTACTGTCTTCAGCTAGTCGTGAGTGTCCTGGTTGTGACTCTGCCTACTTCATCAGGGATATGAGCTTGAAGATACTTTTTCTATAAAATACTGAAAGAACTCTTAAAAAAAACAATGTTATGGATACTCGTTACTGACAAAACTAAACTTAATACTCCCGTGAACAAGATATACGAG
The DNA here is from genome assembly GCA_002245475.1 of Calephelis virginiensis. Lineage (NCBI taxonomy): Eukaryota > Metazoa > Arthropoda > Insecta > Lepidoptera > Riodinidae > Calephelis > Calephelis virginiensis. The sequence continues at coordinate 32,777 of NJDC01004944.1, forward strand.
TAAAGTTAATTTAAAATACCGATGTACCTGTGGAGCCACGGAGCAGCGGCACAAATCAACTCGGCCAACATTTCCGGGAAAACTAATTTTGTTCTGAACTTCAGTTGAAATTTCATTAGGGAGCTTCGCGGCTTACGACCTTTTGTACAATAAGAATACGGGATTTGTCAAACTGGTTACATCTTAGTAGATGAGTGAATGGGTGATTGGTAGCGTGGTAGCTTTTGCTGTCGAAGGTCGGTGTTCAAAATTTTTAGATAGTGTTGAGAATATCTTACAAAACATCTGAACTATGAACTATCGCCTCTGTGGGGTAGACCACCGAAAGTCGGACTAGATTTCTTGAGATTCCGAGTTCAACCCCGTGTCGGACAACAAAAAAATTAGAACATATGTATTTTCAATTTTCTAAAAGAAATAACGTTACCCAGTATTGGATATACGCCCAGTTGGCAATAAGCTTGCCACCTATCACACTATGGGACTTAAAGTCATTGTGAGTGTAATGATTATGTCTCTGAAAAACTTCAGGGATATGGGCTTGAAGATACTTTTTATTTTGTAAAAACATTTGCGTTAGGGATATAGTGATATAATCTAACCTATGGGTATGGACGTGAAAATACATTATTACTGTTGAAGTAATACACTATACAATTATATTACAATCACTTAACATTTTATACGCTTATTATCGTGATATCTGACTAGGTGGTTTAGCAGTGACTCGTCCGGATTGGTACCACCGCCTTACCTATTCCTGCCGCCATAACGTCATGACGTGTTCCGGTTCGGAAGGAAAGGTAGCCGGTAAACTTACTTTTGCTAGAGGCCTAACATCCCAGCCTCAGGTTGGCAACGCACCATTACCACCTTTGGTGTCTCTATGCGTGAATTTCTTAACATCAGGAAATCCGTCTGCTTGTTTGCCTTCCAATATCAAAAAAAAAAACGAATCTGGCCATAACTTACGAAGTTGCAGTTGGTTTCTCGTTTTCAAAAAGTTTTCTTGAATTTAGTTACAATTTTCTGATTTCATATTGAATACTCGGGGAACCGCTTAGTTGGCCAGCACTAAGAAATCATTCTTTCCGATTTCATTTTAAATGAAGATTTAAAATTCACGGCTAGCAATGAGCAGTATTTTCTTAGCGGGTTTCATAATTTTGATAGCACCCCTGAATACCGCTTTGCATATCAAACTGGATCCGTTGAAATACGTTCTTTTTGCACTTTAAGCTTATATAAAGGGAGATATAGTTTTTACGTGAGTGTGTAACATTAATTTTTAATCGTCTCTATTAATAATTTATGTTTTTTAATGTATTGCGCGGTGTTTGCGTGGACTATATGATATGATATATCCCTGGTGATTCTCGGGACATTCGAATTTTATTTTTAATTTTTTTAATAAAAATAGTGATAACTTGGGGTTGATTTTGCGCGTGGTTTACTACTTCATATTGGGACTAAGTATCTTTGGTCTTCTAAATAACTACAACACATTAAAATCGCAATATTCTTATCATAATATTAATACGTAAAGCAAAAACTTTGGACCCCTTATTATTGAAAAATTGAGTGGACGGAGGAATATGAAATTTAGTACACTTATAGTTTATGTGCAAGAGAAGTCCAAACGTTAATATTTTTCAATAATAATGATTACACATTGCATTAAATCAATATTAAAAATATTACTCGTACTACCATGCATTTGACACACACAAACAAATATTATATTGATAACAATAAAGATCACAGCTGGCGTGAAAACTATATTTAAAATGTAGGGGAATCAAAGTAATTGGTAAATTAAGATGGCGTTCTTATAAAAAAAAATACTGTAGAAACTTAGTAGTATTTAAACATCATAGTTTAATAATTTATATTGTATAACTTATAATTAAAATTTATTATGTTCAGAGTGTAAGTACATTGCTGAATATACAGTATAGTACTGGTCCAACATATTTAAATCCAAACTAGCACATTGTCTGTTTAGAAGTAATGTAGTAATAGAGATAGCTTAATTATCCAACTGGTATTGTTAGTAGACAGTAGAATGCCAGGTTTGGATCACCAGCTTGTGTTATATCAGTGATTGCCATTTCCGTTTTCCATTACATACAACAAAAGCAAATTAACTCACACAAGAAATATCAAATCCAAATTTCAGGTTGGCATGGTAACCGTAAAACATGTTACCCCGTTCGTCCCCGCGTTGGTCCTGCTCCTTTGCAGAAGAGACCGTCTGCCTTCCTGTGAAGCAGTTTGTAAAAGGCGAACATAGGCTTACCGTTACTAACACCCGTGATTTTTTACAAGGTGGTAGAATTTTGCAGCGTCTCTTCTGGATTGGTACTACCTTACAGCCTTACCTATTCCCGCCGGCAAAATTTTTTCTTGTTCGAAGAATAAGACATCCGTTAAACTTTTGCTCGAGGCCTAATATCCTGGCCTCAGGTTGGCAACGCACCAATACCACCTTTGGTGTATCTAGGTGGCGTGATTTTCTTACCTCGTAAAGGGTTTGGCGTGAATATATGTGCGTATGTAAGATCAGAAATCAGTAAATAAGATATATTGTACACTTTCATCTGTGATCCTTTGTTTTCTATCCATCAGAAAAAAGCAGTATATTATAAATTAACAAATCGTAAATTTATTAAAAGGAGTAGTATTATTCTTCCGTTTTATCATATTTAGTACTTAATAACGTAAAAAAATTAGAATTCTAAACAAACCCTTTGCAAGATGTAAGACATTTAGTTGGTTGACATTTGGTTTTTAAATACAAAAAGTTTCTTTGGTAGTAAAGAAAAACAATACGAGGACATTTTTCACTCTCCCAGCTGGCAATTTGAAAACAGCAAACTTGCTGAGGCATGGTTCAAGTCATAAGACATAGCGTATAAGCATGACGTTGTTTAATGAACGAGAACATTAGCATCATGGTTGACTGATCAAGTATATTGAATGTTAATTACTTACACACATCGGTACACATGCACACAATATTAATTTGTAGTTACTTACACATATTCGATCAAAATACTTGGAATTTACAAATTTAAACACCTTCTCGTTCAATAAAATTAACATAGTTGTTCTGCAAAAATTAAAATAAGTTTGCCGTTTACAATGTACCGTACCGTTTGCAATGACTTGATGTTTTTTATTATTAAATTTTAAAATTTAAATATAATGTCTTTTTATTGATAGGTTTTGGCGTGACTATTGTTATGATTTCTGTTTTAATTTTAATATTTTAAACGACATTGTGGGTTTGTTTGCATGTTTATCTTTCTTTCGAGTTGCAATAGTGCTATGTATTGCAATACCACAATTTTTTATTTTCAAGAAATATCTAAGGACGTTGAAATGGTCTTACGTAAATTTTATCAATGTACATCAGTTGTTTTCACCACTAATTGGACCACGATAAAACTCATATGGTACCATTTTAGAATCATGACCTATATATTCAAAATAGAATAATAAAAATCGGTTTGCTAAGTAATCACATAACAAGCATACAAAAAACAATCAATGGGTTGCAGTCTGTAAACGCTGGCAGAAGAATATTTTAGATTGGTTAGGAAATAATTTTGCATGAATTGCTTGAAGTATAAGTATAAAAGTACTAAATTATAATTTATGTGGTGAAACCCAATATTCATTTCATTGATTTTGTTTGAGAAAAAAAAGTAAATATATCGCGCATTACGCGAGGTGTTTGCTTGAAATGCTAAAGATAACACACAGCTCAGCTTTACTTAAGCTAGCTTGAAGATATACCGTACATACAGTGGTTTTATTCTCCCACGTATGTATGTAGGTATCCGATTACGTCACAAGAGCTTAACATCATAAATAGTATAGTAGTTTAAACCATTATAAATAGTACACAACACCGCTAAAGTTTTCATTTTAAAAATATACAGGTGAATTCAGAACCTCCTCTTAATTAAGTCGGTTGAAAATAACTAAACTCTTTAGATGTAGAACAAAATAACATGCAAAGCTAGTCCCACGTACTATTCGATAAAACTCTGAACTTAATAGGATCTCTTCTAGTTACGAGTTAGATCACGGAGCTCAAATTTTATTCCAGTTTTACAAGCTTACTGTGAGCTCGCTTGCCGGCAATAAATGGCTACTATCGGAAAAATAAAACTTCTATGATATTGGACTTATGATTAGTTTCCATGATTTTCAGTGACAGCACTAATAAGTCTTATACTAAGTGAGAGTCACACATACCCATTAAGGGTTTCGTATTAGCTAGAATATGTTAGGGATATGACCTATAGCAAGTCGCAAGTATTGTGTACTGAATAGCCCCAAATACCACTACGATTTTCAACAAAAAAATCCTTTATTTTTCAAGGTATTTGTATAAATGACAAAGTTATACTTTATATATACATATTATTTCTTTTAAAAACTACTTGACCAGACAGAATCCTATCTTAATTATGAATAAGTATTGAATTAAATATACTTGTAATAGTTTTTCTAACAGATCATGAACCTCCTAACAATAATGAACCCATCTTAAAAGTAATAAGCGAAACCTATCCAACCAATGATGTAATGACTGAGGGAAATAGGAATTATTTTTTTTATATTTAGGAATACTATAAGATATTATATAAAATACATTAAAACGTGTTTCTTATACAAATAAGAACCATATTATTTTGTAACTTAGTTATGAGATAATACGAATATCCATAAATTATTCGTATATCAAACGTACCAGGATATTTTGCTTCATTACGCTGAAATCCTAATCCTAATCCTTCTTCATAATATTTTAAAAGCGAAAGTGTATATGTTTGTTTGTTTGTTACTTCTTCACGCAAACACTGCTAAACCGATTTTCATGAAACTTGGCTTACATAAAGAGGGTAACTTAGATCAAAACGTAGGATAATTTTTAGCCCAAAAAAAGTTCCTGCGGGATCATCAAGTAAGCGGGCAACAACTAGTTGTAGATAAATACCTCGCTTTTTAACTTTGTCTTCAAATCGTAACATAACATGCCAAGTGACACATTTAAATTTGAGATAATTTCTGGCGTTATGTGTGATTATAATTATTATGGTAGTACTGTGAGATGGCACTACCAAATCGATATTATAGCCTTATCTGTTACTGCCGTCATTAAGTGCTCTACATTATCTGATTTCATATTTGAGAGTAGGACGGCCGATAGACTTCTCACGAGTCCTAAGGTTCCGCTCATAAGATGGCGACGCCCTCGTAACGTCTTTGGTGTCTAGGGGCGATTGTTGTTTCTCGCCATTAAGAAAGCTAACTGCTTATTTATTTTATACTGATCCAAATAAAATATATACTGTTTTAATATGATAAATATTTATATAAAATTAAATGCTGTTCAAGTGCAGTTTTTCCCGAGAATCTCTTATCACTTGCGTCTTCACAAATAACACGTCTGCGTGTCGCTCCGACGTTTCCAATTTAGCCGCTTTTGTGCATGTGCCTGTATATCGCACATGTGCACGTGACTTTCTACTTTATATTAACTAAGTATAAGTTATTATTCTTTGGCACAATTAGCGGTAACTCATTGCAAGATACCAGTAAAATAAATACTTAGAAATTATAAACCGAGAGCTTTTAGAGTAATTGTGAATCCAGACACCTGTTCTCTAACAGATCTAATTTATCTCATCAAACAAAAGCAAGCTGTCAATGCACCTCATTCGACGATAGGTTGGGATAATCCATGGTACACGAGTTTGATTCCTTTTTTTATACAATGGACAGTCATTCTTAAGCAGACTGATTTGTTAATGATGAGTGTATAACTCGTCGCTTATGGACACAAAGTGGGTCTATAGTAAGGTGACCAAACGTTCTGTTTTAAATGGGACTGTCCTGTTTTTCGATCGTCTCTCCATAGATAGCCCCAGGATGCCATTATTTCTCGTTTTTTTCACTTTTATCTAGTAGTAATAAACATAGTCCCTATTTGCGGTTCAAATGGTAATTACGGCCATTTGTTAATATTCTGTACCACAATATGTATATAGTTACATTATATTCATATTATATAATACAATATATATTAATGATATTGTTTTAAAATTTGCCCAAAATTAATAAAATTTAAATGAAAAGATGTTCAATGTAAGTTAGGAAAACAAACAATGTCCCGTTTTAAGCTGAAAAAGAATGTTCAGATTCGTCAGTAGTGCTGTGAATGTTATGCAAAGCTGGAAGATACAGTCTCTTGCGTGAGTGTATATACCTACTTCAGGAAAAGCGAAATGCAACTATGGCGAGTAATAACGTCAAAGTGGCGGGAAAGTGGTTAATCTAAGACAGTCATTGTAAAATTCCGCCATTTTACACGAATGACTGTAATCATCACCATGCTAGCGTTTTTTCTAGCACTCCTTACATCACGATATGGGAACTTTCGATCCACCTAACCTAGTACGACTGACTGTACCAACAGAAAAATCCAGCTGTTTTCTAAATTCTTCCGCGATTGGGCGATAGTATTGTCACTTCCTCCAAGACAAAGCATTTTTAGGAAGTCATGTAAAAAGCCGGCGTATAATTTTGAGATCGAAGTATTGGATTTCCTACATACGAAGACTAATGTTGTTCACGTCCAACTTGCGTATCCAATTTGTTTGATTGCCGAATAAACTTCAGGAATACTTGCGAGACAGTTGGAATATTTTACAACCTTTATTGAATTCACTACCCTCAATATGAAACCAGTTTCAAATGTTTCCGGAATAAGTAATACCACGTACATAAAACATTATGACTATTTTGCTACGTTCATACACACACATACATCTTCACGCCAAGTACCTTACATGTTGGAAGAGGGTATTGAGTGCTGTTATGATTTGTAGAGACCTACCTAGTTTTCTCCATATTTATATGTCGCAAGGTCGTATGCGTGGCTTAGATACCGTGTTAGTTGACGTAGCAACTAGCGCAATATAGATTGGCATTCAAAGACTTCAAGTAAACACCACGTACAGTAGCAGGTCCGCTTGCAGGTGTTGTCTTATCAGCTTGTTTATCGGCCGCCACGGCTATATAAGTCATAGCGAGCATGCTTCGTGAGGCATGTCTAGCCCGGTGACGTTGTTAAAGTCAATAGACGTACACAACAGTAGTCATTTCGAAAAAAAAAAAAAAATTCGTGAGGCATTCTTTGTGAACGCCTTGCAGTGTTCGGACCGCTGTCTAGTACGGAGGTCGCCACTGGTAATAGGTCTCTCCCTGTCATAGGATGGCAAAGAGATAATTCTAGATTGTAATTGTTAAATCAATTATAATGTAGAGCCCAGGTTGTGGGTCATTCGGGGAGCACATTATTTGGTTGGCATTCGCGTGGCAAGAGCGGGATGGAGCTCTCCTTCCCCTTCGGGGGTTTACTTTTGTTGTCATAGTGGAATGCTTATTCCTATGTCCACGATGGTTTGTTTGGCAATGGAAATGCATACGCTACTTGTTAGTGGGAGAGTACTGAATGATAGCGTGTGGACATCAGGATCGAGGGGATCACGTGTTACGGCTTTGTTCTGATATTTCTAAGTTCTTTAGTAGCCAAACGCCCACAAGTTGTACGCTCCTGGGCTACCCGCCCGGCGGCTCATGTAGCGGACAGTAGATAGGATGTGTTTTCGCTCCGACACATATATCTTGAAGTGTAAAGATAAAGTCGAGCGATTTAATAGTCAAATATCTACTTTCAATTTAGTTCTCTCCGGTTACATGCGACCATCCATGTAGGGCTACTCTTGAAACTCGCTTTCATTCTAATTGGAAATTAGAATCGGATTTATCATTTTAGGTGCTCTTGAATATAGTACTAGCGGATTATTAACATTTAATGCCGAAAAAATTCAATTCAATTTTCGTGAACTTCTTTCAAGACACTGGACAATCAATGATTTACATACTAATCTGCAGTGGCTACCCTCTAATTTTCAAGCGACACTGTCACATAATGCCCAGTATTTTATGCCTGCCCGTTGGGAATCGAACCCGAGCTGCGCGGTAGGTCGGTGTAGGCGTGTACGCTAGCCACTCGACCAACGAGGCGGTCAACATACCACATTTATATTATGTTACACATTGCACATGCTCGTATATCCAAACAGAGGTGTGATGCAGCAAATGCGATTTGTGGCAAATCTATGGCAACTGGTCTCTTATTCAATCCCCGGCAACATTGTTTTTTTTATACAAACGGACCCCCACCGCCCCCGACGACCCACATCCTGGGCCCCAAGATCCCATTTGAATTAACAATTGCGACCTTAAAGTGTCTCTTTGTCAACCTATGACAGGGAGAGACTATTACCAGTGGCGATCTCCGTACTAGACAGTGGTCGAAACACTGAAAGACATGCACAAGGCATGTCTGCCGAAATATGGAGGCGCTAGGGTTTTTATACACGTGGCAACGATGAACGAAACGAATAAGAAACGAGTTACTTGCTAAAGCTCCACCTGTTGTGCTAAAGAGACAACTTTACCCATGACTTCCTGACAAACGAACCAATAAGGAGCAAGCTACGAGAATTTCGAAGCACCTGCGGCACGAAACGTACTAATGACAAAAATATCATAACTATAATTTGTTCATGACTTTCCGACTTTACACGCGAGTGCGCCGCCCATGGTACCGACGATACTCATGACTGACCACAGTTATTAGAAAATATACCAGCTCATGACCTTCTGACATATATATTATTACATGGTGCAATATTTACGCAGCCCATTTTTAGTCTGACCTTTAATATACTAATTAAATATAAAACATGTTTCATTCTAGTATCAGCTCTGCCTAAATTGATATAGGTTCAGATCTTCTACTATAGGAATTGAACATATAACATTTTCCATTTTTCAAGGTCGGTTCAAAAGAGAAAATATTACCTTTCTTAGAGTCAGTTATAATTACACAACTATTTTGTTATATCATGCAATTATTAAAATTATAACTTACGAATCCCATTACCAGGAACTATTATATAATTTTCAAATATATAGCTAATGAAACCTTTTTGGTGTCAAGTATAATACTGGAATAATTGTATATATAAAGTAGTAATTATTATTTGCTGTTAGTTGAGGTATTTTATATCGATTTCATCAATAATAAATGAATTTAATTTAAGCTACTGTATACCACCAATTAAAATACTTTAACATTGTTTCCAACCGACAACAGTATATAATTCAAGGAATGACCACTGTACTCTGTGTAATATGTTTTTTGACATGTATATTTTTTTGTTTTGTTTCTTTTTTTATGTTAGGCCAAGTATAACATTTCACAGTATAGTCCAATTTTGATTTCTTTTTAATGAAAATAGTAGATCGCAAAAGTCGATAGATTTTTATAAAAGAGGCAATTTTCTATTTCAGGTTTACAAGGTTATTTAAGATTGACAAATCTAAGTATTCTTTTCTAATTTAACTAAAACATATTAACTTAACTAGTTCCATAACACAAAGATTTTTCTTGCATAATTCACTAATATCAATTTTCAAAATTAGCCAGTTCTTAATTTAAAACGGTATTTGCAGGCAAAAACATGTGACGACTCCATCGCTTGGAAAAAATCTATTTAATTTAGAACATTGATAAAAGAAGGCCTTATTTTGCAGAAATCCATACTTAAATCCAAAACTCTGCTCGATTTTCGTGGACTGCAATCAAATTCTCCTGATGAAGATTCGGTCATGAAGCGAAACGCACGTTGAGTTTTTAGTAGTGTGTGTATTGTTGGTGCTACTAAAACAGTTTAGTGGCGTGTGTTGTTTGATATTGGATATATTTGGGGGTAAGTCCAATTCATTCATAGCACACTAGTTTTCCTGTTTTGTCACGCCATAATACGTATACATTTTTTGGCGAAAAATTGCCTTTTTTTTGTATTTAGTTTAGGTTACTGGAATTAAACGTTCAGTACTACTAGGCGGTAGACCAAATTAAGGTATAATTTTTCCTAACACCACAAAGACAGTGCTCACCACCGTTATGTTAAAATTTGGAGATTAGGGCACTCCCTATTCTCTTCCAAAAATTTTGTTAGGCTTAAAAAAGGAGGTGTTTATCTGTTCGACTTCTACATCTTTTTATGTATGTTAATCGATTTCTCTGTTATCTGTTGACCGATTACTTTTTTTTAATTCAAAGAGCGTATGTTCTCAAAAAAAGTAATGTTTTTAATAATTCTGGAAGTTTTCGTCAGTTGAGTAAAATACTCATTTTTTTTGTGATCGTAGATGACATAATAGGAAAATCAAAATCGAGTTTTAACCGACCTTAAAAGCGGTTCGTATTTAACTAATATTTATAAAGCATGTGTGTATGTACGCGTATGCTAATTAAGTTAATTTGACTTCAATGGACTTTTAATGGATTGTTAACAGTTTAACTGCGCTTTAATTAAACAAATATTTACGTATGTTTATTTTACAAATGGCTGTTATTGTGTAATTTAATAACTTCATTAAAATACCCATACCTCTAAAAAACCGAACATAAAACACGATGGAACGTCGATAATTTGGTTTCAACTGAAATTCGAGGACGTCTTTTGGAAACAATAAATTACTTAGAAAAAAAATACTTATGTGTCAAGTCTAAGCAAAATGGGTAAATATAATAGTGAACTCACCAGCTTAGGACAGATTTTCATACAAACTTTCATCCCCCAATAAAGATTTTAGGGGGGTTAAAAAAATCACTTTAAGGGGTTCATTTAAAAAAAGGAGCGTGTGTTTAAACTTGGGCCTTTAACGTTATGCGTATCAAATTTTATCAAAAACTGTGCAGAGGTGTAGCCACGAAAACGCCAGTATTAATACAATTCTTATACAAGTTTTAAATTTTGTCTGCAATAGTATTAATGCAATTGACACTAATAAAAAATATTTTTTCACGTGTTGGTCCAGGCTTCTTTGTAGAATAGACCTGCCTTCCTTCCAGGCAGCTCGTAAAAGGCGAGCAAAAGCTTTACCATCACTAACACCATGACGAGTGACCAGGTAGAGTTTCGCAGGGATTCATCCAGATTGGTACCACTGCCTTATCTATTCCTGCCGCCATAACGTCAGTACTTGCTGTTGACATACTCCTGTTTGGAGGATAAGTTAGCTGAAAAACTTACTTTTGCTCGAGGCTTAACATCCCGGCCTCAGATTGGTGCGTTGTCAACTTTTATACCACCTTTGGTATCTCTAGGCGGCGTGAATTTCTTACCGTCAGGAAATCCGTCTGCTTGTATATCTTCTAATATAGTATCTTCACGCCCATATCCCCGAAGAGGTAGGCAGAGGTACAACCAAGGCACCCACTTTTTCCACCCATTTCCAATCTCGACCAACATTCTTTTTTATTAGAAAAATTGGAAAAATCCAATTTTCTTTATGTTGGCCGACCCGGGATTCGAACCCAGGACCTCATGCAGTCAAGTCCAACACCCGGACCGCTAGACCACAGAGGCGATAATCTAATATAGTAAAACAATATTTAACACAAATTTATTAAAAATACACTTACAATTGTTTCAAATCTGATGTTAGCTTACATTTGGTTCCGGGTCCGCTAAGTAGAATAAGACGATCTGCCTCTCTGGCAGGCAGCTCGTAAAAGCGAGCACATTTTAAAATGTAGGTCAATAGTTACAAGACCATTGGCGGTAGCGTGCCGTGCAACCTTCCCGGGTTCGCATCCACCTTACCTATGCCTGCCGCTATAATACATTTACATTTGTTTTAATAAATAAATTTAAATATCCCCGTACAAGTCACACGAATTGAATCCAACCCTAAAGTAAGCAAATTATATGCTTGTGTTATGGGTTAGTCAACGATACTAATGTAAATAGATACCAGAATAAATTTAATAAGCACCAGACCCGGAAATGCAGACATCACACAAATGCCTGCCCCCGTCGGGAATCGAACCCGATCCTTGCAGTCGGTCGATGTAGTTAGGCATGTACGCTAGCCACTCAACCAACGAGGCGATATTCCTGTCCGATGGTTAGGGTAGCCGATAGACTTAAAAATGGGCCAAGCATCTAGGTCGCAGGATAGCGACGCAACTGTAACATATATGGTGCCTATAAGCTACACTTGTCCCTTACCATCAGGAGACCCATGTCAAGCACCTATCACATAAAAAAAGCTTCACATAACCTGTAATAATAATATAAATGCGAAAGTCTGTCGATCAGTCTATCTGTGTGACCAATTTTATTGAAATTTAGTATTCCTAAAGTTAAACAACCGATTTGAAACATTGGTTCTAAGTTTTTAAAAATTTAATGAATGAGGAATGTAAGTTTGTATAAAAGTTAATTACCACTTTTCTACACTGATTGGAAAAAGGGTTGTTATAAATTTGACATGTCTCTAAGTGTATGTGTCTATCTGTATTATTGTAACTCTTAAACAAATGGACCGATTTCGATGCGGATTATTGTTTTAGAAGGCTGATGTGACCGAAATGGTTCTTACTTACACTAGTTTTGTCGCGGGCTACTGAATATGTTTTTGTTTAATTGTATGTAATAAGTAAATAAGTAAGTATCTTTACGCCCATATCCTCGAAGAACTAGGCAGATGCACAACCAGGGAACCCACAATTAGCCGAAGACACTAAGTCCCACAACGTGATAGGTGGCAAGCCTATCGCCAACCAGGCACAAATCCAATCCCGTGCAATTTTTTTATTTAATAATTGGAAAAAAACACGTTTTCTTTTTGTTTCCCGATCAAAGAATCGAACCCGAGACCTCATGCAGTCAAGTCCAACATCTGGACCGCTAGACCACAGAGGCGAAAGTAAATGTTACTCTAATCATTAAAATGCATGCTTATTTTCGGAAGACAAAAGTGTCGAGTAGGAAGGTAGTCGAGAAGGTACTTTGGTGACACTAAGTCACCAATATTTAGCTAATCGTGGCTGTTCCTAACTTTTCAGAGATACAGACGTGATAGTTCTGTATTACGAATTTTGGGGACCAGCCTCGATGCTACGTTTATTACAAATAAAATTCTGCAACTACTGAACAGCACTTTGTACTCGTATTTACAACCCTGTAACTATTTGAGCTTTGACACATGCAAGTGGCAATTGGATGTTAATTTTATATGAAATGAGATGAAATGAAATGAAATGAGATGAAATGAGATGAAACGAGATGAAATGAGATGAAATGAGATGAAATGAGATGAAATGAGATGAAATGAGATGAAATGAGATGAAATGAGATGAAATGAAATGAAATGAAATGAAATGAAATGAAATGAAATGAAATTTATTTGCGGAATATGTGTGTTTAAAAGTTGTTACAGAATACTTATTTATACCAACATATTCTACAACATTGTGGTGTGCAAATATCTAACTTAATTAAATTTATTCTATTTTCATTTTTGTTATTTATATATTTTAACATATAAATTCGTTTAAATATATTTACTACAAGGATAGTACTTATTAATTTAAGCAAAAAATTAACGATCGAGTTTTACCCTATCTACCATACACTACCATATTTATAATTTTATAATTGGGATCTAGTTACTTCACCGTCGAAAAATTCGATATCTAAGTTAAAATACGTTCCATTTCAATACGCTGGCCAGTAAACACAAACCATGACGGAACGTCGATAATTTGATTTTGACTGCGTTTCAACCCTAAAATGTCGGAGTAATACTTTTCGTGTATAAGTCCTACAATTCTATTATACTATACAATTTTTTGAAACTTGATCAACCGAAAATGCGGATACAAGATAAATAAATAATATGAATCAAATCCATTCACTACCCAATGCCTTTCCTGGAGGGTTATTATGTATCTCAGTTGTCAACTCAAGCTGTAAAAGTGTACGTCAAATGACGTCATTTGTGTTTGCTATCTCTATTGTATTTCTGTTGGTCATTGGAGATGGCAAATACAAAACACATCATTTGACAGCAATTCGATGAACACTCGTCCATTTTGAGTTGGTAACTGATTTACATAATCACCCCCCTGTTTTGTCGCGCTAATTATACGTATGTAAGGTATTAAAGTTACACACATTGTTGATTGCATTTTGTTTTAATTCAATTATCGCCATCCGTTTATTTTATTCATAATACAAGTACTCCTATCTATTATTGAATTTAAAAATGATATTGTTGATGCTAGACATTGCTTATCCCTAGATCAACATACGTAATTTAACATATGTAACATACTATTGTATTTCATAAAGGTGCTAGCAGGATTTGTCTAACTAAGCTCTACACAAAGCTTCATCTGAACAGATTAACTAAATTTCGTGCTTCAGTGAACCTATATGCTTCAAGTCTAGCTCACGATTGGTAAGTGATAAGCTTTTAGATTATTTAAGGTGATCGAAAGCACCAAGTGCTTTATCCTGTAAAGTGCTTTATTCAAGGTGGACTACAGAGTAGTCGGTAAACATGCACACGTGGAAAATCCCCACCAGAAGATAGTGTCACGTACCAATTATTATAGGTCGTTAGTTTAAATAGTTTTGTATGAATCGCCTTTGTGTTCTAGCGGTTCAGTTGTTGGACTTGACTCCATGAGGTCCCGGGTTCGAATCCCGAGTCGGGTAACAAAAAGGAAACTGGGTTTTTCCAATATTCTAATAAAAAAATGTTAGAGATTGGAAATGTGCCCGGTTGGCGACAGGCTTGCCACCTATCACATTGTGGGACTTAGTGTCTTCGGCTAGTCGTGGGGGTCCTGGTTGTGCCTCTGCCTACCACTTCAGGGATATGGGCGTGAACATTCTTTGTATGAATGTAGTTACTTTTTGGGTAAAATAGATATGTATAGTACTAGTATTTAAATTATGCATACCTAAATTGAAGTGAAATGATGAATTATTTAATAAAATACATTCGGATTTCCGAAGCTAGACGAATATAACCGAAGCGCATAATTAAAATAGTACTTGCATGTGATTTTGGCTTTAAAAATAAACAAAAAAATATTAAATTATTAACAATGGTTAACTTATACCATAAGAAAATCGCCAGCTTGTTGCTATCTCTGGAAACATTACACAAGTTGATATAATTATAATATTCCTTTATTGTTCACATAATATCAACCATGCGTACGTTAACTCAGACAATATATAATGAACGAGGACTTAAGTATTTAAAGGTTAAACTTGATATCATAGTCTGTATTGAAGTGTACAGTGTCTACATTACTTTACTTTAACTTAATTAATTAAGAAACTGATAAACTTTGGGATTTAATAACACATTAAAGAAATGATAGGCGAATGTATCATTAGCAGGAGAAATATAGTTGTCCCATAAAAAGAAACGCCAAAAACAACTTTTGATAAATCATATTAGGAATGAATTAATAAATGAATGCATAATTACTTATTCCAGTAACTGGAATCAGAAAAAGTTGTTAATACTCTCCCACGTCGTAATGCCTACGAAGTATACGTGGGATCAGTTTGTTTATACCTTAAGGAGTTATAATTTATTGACATAAAATAATGTTTATCTATATTTAACATTATGGATAAACATTACTATCATTCTGGCTCCACTCCATAGAAAATAATATCGCAATAATTAATAAACATAGTCAAGCTCGCCAGCTATCAAGTCAAGGACGATGTTGATGTCAGTCTATATCCTGTCACTGTATTTTTTTTTTGATAATGGAAGGCAAACAAGCACACGGATTTCCTGATGGTAAGAAATTCTCGCCGCCTAGAGACACAAAAGGTGGTAATGGTGCGTCGCCAACCTGGGGCCGGGACGTTAGGCCTTGAGAAAAAGTAAGTTTACCGGCTACCTTACCCTCCGAACTGGAACACGTCAACTGCAAGCATTGGACGTTATGGCGGCAGGAATAGGTAAGGCGTTTTGGTACCAATCCGGGCGAGTCGCTGAGAAACTCTTAGTAGGATGTCACGATGTTAGTGACGGTAAGCCTATGCTCGCCTTTTATGAGCTGCCTGGCAGGAAGGCAGTTAGTCTATTCTACAAAGGAGCCCCGACCAACACGGGGAAATGTATTATGATATAGTATTTTTACTCGGCCCTGTTTTTGAATTGAATGGCTACAGCCGTACGACGCATCAAGGCCGAAAACACGCGATAGGGCTATTCACCTTTAGTGCCTTTTTGAATTACTTTTCAATTTTGTAATTGTAAATAAGTATCTTCACGCCCATATCCCCGAAGAGGTAGGCAGAACCACAACCAGGGCATCCACGACTAGCCAAAGACACTAAGTCCCACATTGTGATAGGTGGCAAGCCTATCGCCAATCGGGCACATTTCCAATCCCGACCAACATTTTTTATTAAAAAATTGGAAAAATCAAATTTTCTTTTTGTTCGCCGGGTAAAAAAAATGTGGTATTTCCAATCCAATATATGTGCCCGGTTGGTGATAGGCTTGCCACCTATCACATTGTGGGATTACGTGTCTTCGGCTATTCGTGGGTTGTGCCTCTGTCTACCCTTACGGGGATGTGGGCTTTACTTTACTTAACAAATCGCAAGCTTATTTTTTGGTTACAAAATAAAAAAAAATTATCATATCGACCGTTCGGTACTGTGGAACCGCAAACAATTGTGTACCGAGTGTCTACCGAACCCGAGACGTGTTTAATAGATTACTTTATTTTGCATTACCATAACCCTGCCCACTATATACACGCATCTTTTGCCTAGAGTGACGTAGTAACTTTTCGTTCGGGCTTCTACAAACATCCCCGAGGCACAACACTCATCAGACACAGTTTTAACCTCAGCAACATCCTAAACGCATCATTATTTTCACGTGTTGGTCTCGGCTGCATTGCAGAATAAATTATTTGCCTTCTTGCCAGGCATCTCGTAAAAGGCGAGCATAGACTTACCGTCACTAGCACAGTAGGTAACACTGGTAGAGTATCGTAGCGACTTGGCCATATTGGTACACGGCCTTACCTATTCCTGCCGCCATAGCGTCAGTGCTCGCCGTTGGCGTGTTTCGGTTCGGAGGGTAAGGTAGCCGATAGAATTACTTTTGCTCGAGGCTTAACATACCGGCCTCAGTTTGGCGACGCACCATTACCAACTTTGGTGTCTCTATGCGAGGTGAATTTCTTATCACCAAGTAATCCGTATACTTGTTTGCTTTCCAATATCTTAAAAAAACTCTAAAAGCGCTATATATTTAAGGAAATTCAAAAAATGCATACAACTACCATGTAAATACATATGTATATATTTATATTGAAATAAATTTAAAACCCTAAAATTTTCCTTCTTTTTTTTCAGTTCCATAAAAAGTTTTTAAAATTGAAAACCAAATAACAGTTATTAAAAAACTCGCATTTTCTATCATTCCATTGGCATGTTTCATTTTCAAATAAAAAATCTTTAGAAATACGTCCTAAATGATATCGCTTCTTCCCTTATCACAGTACTTTCAAGATTTCATTTCTCTAAACAATTTTATGTAAAAAGGGTCTCGTTTTATTAAACGGCCCAGAAAAAACGTACCCACTAAAGAATTTATACGCGGCAACCTTTAGGAAACATATCTATTTTAGATTTTTTCATTTACTTAGTGCTAATTTCCTGTTATGTATCTATTGTTCTACTAGCCAACTTCAATTTGTATGGATTAAGAGGGCCCTTTTCGGCATCGACGCGCTCGCGTTGAAAAACTTGTTGTTTCATCCAGCGCAATGTAAGAAAAAGAAGCTCAGTGAAAAAAGAGAGATGGCGCCTGAGAGCTCGGTTTGCATTCGGTAACTTTTAAAAAAGTTAGAACACGATAACATTGAACGAAAAATAGTGTGAATAAATTTCATAAAACATGTTCCAAGAAATACGTGTTTTTCGGAAATCCTTACAAGTTCGTGAAATAAATGTTTATCATTTAGAACCTCTATTACATTTGCGAGGTTTCTATGAAAATATTTTCTTTACTTTTACTATTTATGAGTTCATTATAAACGGCCAAAGTTCAGGCAAAAATTGTGAAAAAAGACAGATTTTCGTGAATTGGTTTCTCCGAATTCAGTTTTTTTGTTACCATAGAAACATAGCATAGGTATAAGGCAAAAGATATCAATTAGTTAAAAAGTTTTAAAGAACGATGTGTTACAAAGTTATAATCATGTACGAGCATTTGTATGAAAAAGAAGCCGGGTTGGCCGCTCTTAAAGCATTATTTTTCCAATTTCCCTCCGATTTTCCCAGTTCTTTCTTCATAAGAACCTTCTCCAGATAGTAACTAATACAACAATAAGAAGAATTAACAAAATAAATGAGTCCATCCGTTCAGGCATGGAGTAAAGTAAACGGAAATTCATTTTTATGTATGTACTATCCGGTCCGGCGTTAACGGCGTTCATGTTAACAATAAGAAACAGTATGAACAAAACTGGAGAGTGGTTTTTCCCAACTTCTCAGCAATTTTCACGGGTATTTTTTATGATATTGGAAGGCAAACAAGCAGATGTATTTCTTGATGTTAAGAAATTCACGCCGCCTAGAGACACCAAAGGTGGTAATGGTTCGTTGCCAACCTGAGGCCGGGATGTTTTCTCTTAATATAATCTTTCTCCTGTACCATCAAAAAAAATAATACCTATTAATACAACAAACAAAGATGGGCTAAATTGATCTTGCGTTAAGGGGTTGACCGCCTCGTTGATCGAGTGCACTGTAGCAGTACAGTTAGGCGTGTGACTAACTGGAAGGCTCGGGTTTGATTCCCGATGGGGGCAGGCATTTGTGTGATGAACATTTAGATGTCTGCATTTCCGGGTCTGGGTGATAAGAGATAACCGTGGCCTATCTACACCATAGATATTATAGGTCGCTGTCCTGCGGCTAGGATGTTAGGCTTGTTTTGCAATTCTACCGGATACCCGACCTTCCGAATAGTAATATGATACTGTTATTATATTTGCACGAATATATAAGACTGTAGATTCCTAACCAAATGAATTGCACCGGTCATCTATGACCAGTGGCCGTGTTGCTAATTTATTAAACCTTTTCTAGCCTCCTACGATGAGCACAGATTAAATAAAAATCATTGCTAAGAAAACCACTGATCTTAAAGTGCTGTGCAGCATCTTACAACTTCTAACTAGATGCCTAGTAGAAAGGCAGTTTATTCTACACATGATACCCATTCCCTAAACCAACAAGGAAAATTGTTGGTTTCCCATTCCCACAAAAAAATCACGTACTGATATAAAATGGTAAATTAGTAACATCGACCAGGCTTTCTTCACGAAAATTTGGCGATCAGTGACTCAGTGAGTATTTCTCAGTCCATTAAACAAAATCGATTGTTCTCGCCTCGTCGAGTACCGCCATTTATGGAAAACCTTTTTTGTTAAATATAGATTCTTTTGTGGGTTTCCTGCTGTCGCTTAATAGAGCATAACCCTTTTCACATTAAGTTGTTTAGGAAAATAAAATAGTCGGGTCGTGATAAGGGAAAAAGTGATAAAAAAGAAAAGATATTTCAAAGAAACTAGATAAAAAGCTGTATGTTATTATTAGTAGCACTGAGATTCGAGAAAAAGTGGGATGGAAAAAAGGGTGGTATCATTCAAGTTGGTCTAAAATACGAA
This sequence comes from Calephelis virginiensis, assembly GCA_002245475.1. Taxonomy (NCBI): domain Eukaryota; kingdom Metazoa; phylum Arthropoda; class Insecta; order Lepidoptera; family Riodinidae; genus Calephelis; species Calephelis virginiensis. The sequence continues at coordinate 52,458 of NJDC01004944.1, forward strand.
CCTAGGTCTACCTACTTTAAGAACACAAACAAATATATTGATGATAACGATAAAAGTTTGGAAACAAAGTAGTTTTTCTTGAGAAATGAAGATGGGGTTGCTATCAACAAGATATTAAAATTTATTATGGTCAAATTTCGACTAACGGGCGACCACTACTATATATACTCTATCTAAATATCTTTATACCATGTCGCTGGGTGACGATGTGTCTGTAATGTTGTCACAAAGTCACCTAAGTGGATCAATTTTACTTGCGAGATTTGATTTAATTTAATAAAAATAGACATCGGTATAGGTGAAAGTAGATTAAAAATGCTTATAAAATAAAAACCTACCTGAATCAAAATTTTATGGGACCAGTTCAAAACTATTCCGCATCAAACAAAAAAAAAACGTAACTGTGCCCAGAAACCTCGGCCAAATCGGTGTACATACATAAAAAAATATATTAGCCGAATTGAGAACCTCTTCCTTTTTTTACGTCGATTAAAATGTTAATGAATGCGGAAGAAGCTTGGCTATAGGTCAGTAATGATCGTGATATTTGACACTTGATTTGACACTCTTTGCCTACCTAGTAAGTGGTGTGGCGTGAAACTAAGTTTTTACTCTGTATCTGGGCTCTTTAGAGGAATATAGACCAGTTGCTTGACTACTAGTCAGCTTAAAAGAGATGATCTCTATATTATTACTATTATTACTAACACCATAACCAGAACTAGTGAGTAGAATTTTGCAACAATCTTATTGAATAATTATCTCCGCCTTATTAATTTCTGCTACCACAGCGTCAGAACTCCTCACTGTCGTGTTCTGATGATAAAGTTAGAATAGATGATAAATCTAATTACACAAGAAGCTCGCCACCCCACCTTCAGGTTGGCAATGTGTCATTATTACCTTTGACGGTTATAGGCGACGTTTATTTCTTGTCAATATACAATATACTTGTTTGTGTTTCATTTTTATAATGTAAAAAAAATCTTTGGAAAAGTCTAGTGTAATATTTTATATTTACTCTTTTTTTAATGCCACGAGTTTGCTGCTACGATACTAGACTGTTATCTCCATTGTCCTAGAAAGTTCCTGGAAACCTTTATTGAAAATAGTTAGGGACTAGAATTCTCTAACACGAAGTTATAAAAAAAGGAAAGTCTGCCAATGAGATGAAGCTAAAAAACGTGATTATTTGCGTTTTCAACCAAAGAGAGAAATACATTTTCAGCTTCGATTCTTTATCTATTTTGCTTAAACACAAATTACAAAGATGAAAACAGTTCTTTTACTATTTTTCTTATATACCAGAACATACGTAAAATACATTTTTAATAGCGTTTTTTTTTTTCATTTTGCAATATTTCGTTTCTGGAATAGTGTAACAGTCAATCTTATCTAGAGTTATAAAAATGAATCCCCATTTCGCATGGTCATTCCAACACGTCTGAAGGGATGGAGCAATTTTGCTAATATTTTTCTGTTATGCTACTTATTATAAGAAAAAGGTTCTTATGAAGAGAACGATCGGAAAAATTGCAGGGAAATGGGAAAAACAAAATTTAATTTTTCCATGCACAGGTCGGCTAGGTAAACTTAAAATAGTGTAACAGTTGAAGTGTAACCGCACAAAAAATGTCAAGTAGCAAATCATATGGATAAAATGAAACATCGTTTTTTGTGTTTTGAAGTTATACTTCTTTTGGCGCGTTAGGAAATAATGATGAGGGTAAATTTTTACGATGCGCGCGCACACCGTCACGAAAAACCGACATGATGAAGTTAGCTATGAA
>NJDC01004944.1:54789-94511 GCA_002245475.1 Calephelis virginiensis
AAGATAACGTTGCACGGGATTAGATATGTGCACGGATGGCGATAACCTTGCCACCTATCACCTTGTGGGACGTAGTGTCTGTGGCTATTTGTAAGTGCCCTGGTTGTTCCTCTGTCTATCTCTTCGGGGAAATAAGGGTAAAGACACTTTTTTTAGTTAGGTATCAATTAAACTAATTTTTAAACACACTAAAATGGACGGGGTTAATAATAATTAGCTTTTTAAAGCTGTATGTTTTGACTTTTTTTTGTATTTGATTTTGATACTCCATTTTTCAAAAGGTAGGTTATGATTTTTATATGGTCCTATAAAATTTTATTATGTTTATTTTGCGAGTTACATTTAGTTTAACATATTTCATGTACCTTGCAATGTCATGACCTTCCTTTCGAACGAGGAAAAAGTGATTAAATTGTGACATGATAATCAATTGGAGATGATATTGCAATTTTACCGTCCTTAAATTATTAACTCCTTGTTTTAAATAGCCCCGCGAAAGAGTAACGAAATATCTGAAACGCGAGCGAAAGAGCAACCGTCTTATCAATAAACAAAGACTAAAAGTACCCCCAATTTTAAGTTGACAATTCATTCACACAATTTTACATATCATAACACAATCATAACATGACATTATAATCATAATATTAAATTCTGTAGGACTACTTTTGAATCGCCTCTGTGGTCTAGCGGTCCGGGTGTTGGACTTGACTGTGGTTTTTCAAATTTTCTAATAAAAAAAATGTTGGTTGGGATTGGAAATGTGCCCGGTTAGCGACAGGATTGCCACCTATCACATTGTGGGACTTAGTGTCTTCGGCTAGTCGTGGGTGCCCTGGTTTTGTCTATGCCTACCTCTTCGGGGATATGGGCGTGAAGATACTACTTTTGAATCCATATTTTAATGCAAATTGTAAAGTAGAATCGGATTTTTGTCATTCTTAATACTACTTAGCTAACATTAGCTAATTATTAACATATATTACATCGGTTGGCGTATATAGGTGAAGTGTATCTACTTCAAGTGATCAGTAAATCCGTTTTCAGCGATGTCTTCTTATCCCATGGGTACACACATACATATTTTTACGCCAACTCCCTTACGGAGGAGCCAGAGAGTATCGCGTGCCAAATGTCGGATCCTTGAAGACCTATCTAGCTTCCTCCACATTCGTAGAATGTCAACCTAGATCTCCCCGGGTACTCAAATCCAGTCACATTCATATTGTATATCAGCTTTGTCAATATTTCTTCTCTTTCCACATGACCAAACGAACTGAGCATGTATTACACACTAACACTTTCTTTCAATTTCACTCTTTTTCAGTGTTTTTTTACTTTACTTACTTTCCATGCAATTTTTCTGGACAAAAGCTAACACAACAGGAAAAGAGTTGATAGAAGAAGGCATTACTTTAAGGAAATCCATACTTAAATCCAAATAAAATTATTTAATTTGCAATTTTCCGCCAAAAATGTATACATAATATTATGGCGTAACAAAACAGTAACTAACTACGTAACTAGAACAATTAGAAATTATTAAATGTAATAACGGAGACTCAATTACACTGTTAAACGAACAAACAAATTTGACTAATTCGCCCCTGCTACACAAATGTTTAATAACAACGGTGCTACCCCCTCCACGAGTACTCACTAAAGCACACCCGCGCGCGAACTCGCGAAACCCTATAAATAGAGCGAGTCGCATGCGCGCGCGCCAGTGTCTGCTAGACCTTCGTGGAGTTCAGTCGAATTCTCCTGATGATGCTTCGGTTACGAAGCGAAACGTACGTTGAGTTTTATAGAAGTGTGTGTATTGTTGGTGCTACTAAAACAGTTTAGTGGTGTGTATTGTGTGGAGCTGGATATATTTGGGAGTTTTAGTTTCCGGTAAGTACAATTCTTCGTCGTTACGCCATAATATGTATACATTTTTGGCGGAAAATTGCAAATTAAATAATTTTATTTAGATTTAGGAAAAGAGTTCTCATTCAGGCGTGATGTGATAAGTGATAACCAAAGGTAATGAGAATTCAATTTTAAACATTAAAAACACTGAACTTATCTCCTGTAAACTAGCTATTTTTCTAAACTTTATTTGTTCTATGGCAGTGTTAATAAGTTAGATTCCCATATTATTTTTAAGTGTGTTAATTGATTTTTCCGTAATTTGTGAACCAATTTATTTATTTTTTTATTTTATATTTTTATTCAATTCATTTAAGGTCATCCCAAGTCTTAATTTTGATAATGGAATGGGAAATTCCAAATAATTTTTGTGTACATAGATGATTTACCTATTGAAACGAAATCGGTTTTTTACAATTGCGTTTAAAATAAAATATGATAAAGATATATATTACTTTAAAAAATAACTTCACATTACTCGAAGTAAATTTGTACCAATGTTCATCATTTAATATAATTAGTCCAATCAGGCTCTTAGTTGCTGACCGCTGTCCAATCGAAGTTGGAATTCTGCTTTCCGCCGGGAATTCATCCACGCCGTTTCAAAATGGTACAATAAGTAAACTTCAGAGAGACTGCGGAATTTAATTATTCCTGGATTTTTCTAAAAGTAATAGACTATATGTGACATTTTTTTAAACGCTTACTGGTATTGAAATTAACATATATTCTCTGAACTAAGTTTTGGTGTTTGCTATCTTCTCTTAATTAATTCTTAAACTAATCTTATTGCTTTAACATATTTGTCTATTTTCATATCTATTTAGGATTAAGAACGGTTCCAAACCAAACCAATCATTGCTTAGATTACTTTTGGTATGCAGGGCGTCCCAAAAGGTTACGTAGCTGGGAAAGGGGGTGATAGGGGTGGTCACCTGAAAAAGAATAGAAATCTCTCTGGGTATTTAAAAAAATAAATGGCATTTTTTAAAAAGCTAAAAATTTTACACCTTCTGGGACTATTTTGCTAACTGTACCTAAAAATATTGGTGAAAAAAAAGATTTTATGTAATCCTCAATAACCTTATGTCAAATTGAATTAAAAAAAATACATATCTTACCAAGATTTAAAAAAAATTAAGTTCTTGTCCAGTCAAGGGCTTTGTAATTACAATTTCACTCAACTTTCTCCAAGTGTACAAAAAAAAAAGTACTAGGTATGCAACTCCGGCGAGTAGTTTAAAAATATAGGTAATTTTCTTGCAATTCCAAAGCGATGTAACATTTACTTGAAAAATTCATACTAGGAAAACAAAACACATCAATAAAACAATAGTATCAAATTTCTAAGCAAATGCATTTTTAAATGTTTATTCTGTTCCTTTAATGTTACTGCCCGTTAATTTTTAAGGCTGGAATACTGTACATACCTCAAACACTCAAGTACAGTCTAGGCCGAATAAAGTTTTACCACATTTTATGACAGGGAATTTAAATGAAACTCGAAAATAAGACAAAATCGAATTAATTTATTTAAATAAAATGCTCAAGATGTCCACCACCGACATAAATAAATGCATAACATCGTTTTAAAAATGAGCGCGAGATATGGCGAGCATATTATCTTCTATTATTAATTGATTCCGCGGCCTCTGTGATCCTCGCCCTCAAGTTACTTAAGTCCCTGATGGGTTTCCCATAAACTTTTTCTTTTAATGCATCCCAGTAAAAGAAGAAGGTGAACAAGCTGGCCACGCTTTAGCACCGGCCACCTACCAGTGTATTCATTGTCTAAGAAATCCCTTACAGGACGCGCCACCGAGAGGAAAGACTTTTCAGCTTTTCCTGCCTACCTAGAATTGACTACAAACATTTGACTTTAAGTTAACATTAAGTTGTGTAGGCACATTTAGTTCAAAATGTTTATCATTTTGTAATTTCAATTTCAATATCAGGCTTGTTTATCATCTTGCAAATAAAAAATTTAATTCGTGAGCGATTTACCGCTTTTGCTTGTCACTTAAGTAATAAAACCAGTTCATTAATATTATTGCTTAGTTTTAAAATAGTTATTCAAATTTTATGCTTGGACTGAAATATCGAATGGAGTTTTCATTATAAATCCTGTAATTGCCCACTTTTCAAGTGTAACGAGATGATTTAAACATACAATATTAATGAGCTATTTAATATCAGACAAAGAAAAACTAAACCATAAATCCTATTAATATTATAAATGCGAAAGTTTGTAAGTATGTATGTATGGATGTTTGTTACTCTTTCACGCTCGAATAGCTGAACGGATTTGTCTGAAATTTGGAAGACAGATAGATTGTGGCCTGGATTAAAATATAGGCTATTTTAAATCCCGATCGCAGACCGAGTTTCTGTGAAAACGCGGGCGAAGCCGCAGGTAGCAGCTAGTCTTAAATAAAATCAAACAAACAAACATTGTACCCGATTTTGACAGTCTTTTTCAGAACTTATTTTCAATGATTGCTGCTTTTTCATTAAATTCAAAAACAAAAGGGACATCTCAGACGTGTTTTAGTTAAAACGTAGCGGCTTGCTGTTGTTGCATTGTTTTATTTTTTTTTTCAGTTTTCATTAATTTGGTTCATGTGTCTACACGTATGTCCACTTTTGTTTTGTTCATTTTTATGATCGAGTTAGCTGTAAGGTTTGTGTGACAAGCACGTCTTTTGTAAATTCGTTAATATTTTTAATTTCCTTGCAACAAGGATTTAGCAATAGCCAGAGCTGGTACGCACTTTTTACAAACGTTTTTTTACGTGCAAGTTTTTACACACGCAGACGTGACTTTTCGTTCTTAGTAGAAGAAACTAAAGATTTTCCACCACAAAGGGTATCCTAAATATTGACGTGGAAAGTGAGTCATTGCCTATAAAAAATCAGTGAACGTTCGTATAGTATTTATTACTTGAAAAGTGAACAGATAAACCAACAAAAAACTTAATATGTCTACAACATGTTGTATATGTATACAATATACAATATGTTGTAGTCATTATTTTTATATAAATATCTTACGTACGTACTTTATTTAATTATATGTAAAGATAACTTTTACGTCATTGAAAAAATGTAATTTGCTCAACCATATACTAAACGTCTCTAATAATGACGTATTCCAAATCATATATGACAGAATTAAACGTGTTGTGTCTCCGTGCGTTTGTAGAACTACGACCCGTGACAGACAAAAAGCAAATGCCAAAAAAATTGATAAAATTTTGTTTATGAATAAATGGCAAATGAGCAGTTTCATGTCTTGATAGTGAGATATGCCTATACGACGAAGATGCTGCTTTGCCAAGTTTGGATTAACAAGTTAAGTTTAGTGCATACAATGGTTACTAATTATCTCTACACAAGCTACACTAAATTGGAATTTGACATTTTGACGACCAGGAGGTTGATTCCGTATCTTTTTAGCGATAATCACTGGGTAAAGTGTACATCAAATAGCTGTCAAATGACGTGTTTTGTATTTGCTATCTCCATTGTATTTCTGTTGACAGTTATTCGATGTACACTTTACCCAGTGATCATTACTAAAAGGATATTAAATAGGTCCGCATATCAGGTAACCTACCATTCTAGAATAATCGTACGAGGATACCCTCATGCTCGTCTCTTATGAACCCACTCTTGCTAATTAACCAGGTGGAAAATACAACACTTGCACAAAATACATGTTTACTTGCAATCAAAAAGTCGGTTACACCCGCTTGCCAGAATATCATTTGACATAGTTTCATCTGCTATAATGATCAACAGACATAATACTGTTTCTCATAATTTCATATGTCATACTCATTATTTACTATGTTAGTCATATGCTAGAAACTTTTTACCCAGTCAATTTCAATAATATCATTTGCTAGCATGTTTGTAAGCTGTAATATCACAAGCCATAACATTATTTACCATCAAAATAACTTCTAGAAAAAGTACATAAATTCATTTTATACCAAAAGATCAATAAATTTAGGTATGGTTTGGTTTGGTTAGGTTAGGTTAGAACATTAGAGAAAACGCACGAGCTGAGCGAGCGTAGCAAGCATGCCGCGGCAGCGGCCGGCGAAGTGCCAGAAAAATTATCGCTTTTTAGAACAAAGGTGTTAGGTTAAATTTGAACGGAAGCGACTTTGTCCGTAAAGAGGTACTAGGTTAATATGTATTAGAAATGAAAACAAATATAATATATTTATTACAATATACAATTTAATTAATGCGAATACAATTTTTGTAAGGCATTTAAATATTCTGTTGAATAATATTATTGCTAATTTTAGGACGAAGAACAGTATGTCACAAGAATATAATAATCAACAAAACATTCGGGTAAGTAAAACTTCTTGCAAATGAAATTCTGCCATTTAAGTATATGGCATATATTCTTCGGGAAAATAATAGACAACCTCAAAAAGTATAACACTGTTAAGTCTTTATTTTAAATAGTGTATTTTTCATATTTTACTTTTACTAGTTACATGTTTTCTTATTATTTTTTTAATCTCATCTTAAAGTTTTGGTATGTTTAATCTCTTCACCTACTGAACTTATTTAGTTTTACTGAACTTATTTAGTTTTACTGAACTTATTAAGAATTTTGCATGGGGGCCCCAATTGGCCCCCTTCAACTATTGCGGTACAAACGAAAAAAATGTTGATACGATCTGGTATAAACGATTTTTAACCGATTCTTATTAAAAAACACTGAATTTTAAGAACTATGAATGGGCTCTGTTGGGCCCCCTACATCTGATGAGGTAGAATTAAACAAAAGTGGGTACAATCAGGTACAAACAATTCTAAACCCATTCCGATTAAAAAAAAAGATTTTCAAGAATTAAGAATTAACCCTGTTGGGCCTCCATGAACTATTGAGGTACAAACGAAAAAAAATTGGTACAATCAGGTACAAACGATTTGAAACCCGTTCCTGTAATAAAAACAGATTTTCAAGAGTTTTGCATGGGGCCCTGTATATATTTTTTTAAACAAAAAGATTATAGGGTAGATATCGCTTTGTTTGGTACTTTTGTGTCCTATAAACTGTAAACATTATATTGGTAATACTTATTTACTTACTTTATAGTTTATTGTAAGTTTGATTGTTCAGAACAAAAATTCATTCATTCATTCATTCAAAATATGTGGTTTTTGACCGGAAAAACGTAACGAGTCTTAACCATACGATACGAGCTTTATTATAAACATTACATGAAATTCTATTTCCATTTACAATAAAACATTTGGCATTTGTAATGATAACGAAATTATGCCAATGAAATATCGGAAACAATATTTACGTGATTATAGATCGTTTAGTGGTTCAGCATCCAACAGACCCGAACGTACATGTAATTGACATTACGAACTACACAATAATCACATAGTTAGGTTCAATTCACACGTTCGACAAATAAATGGCAAAAATATTCAGAAAATGCCAGCGTGCAATTTTTTAATTATAACAGAGACTTTTAGATTTCTCCGATTGTATTGAAAATCGAGTTTAGTAAAACTAAGTTTAGTGTAAACTAGTTTAATTGTCAGTTGTGATACCGTCCATAAGCTAATGCAAGTACTCTTTTAAATTTGACAAAATTCTAATCCTCGTCTCCTGTGAATCTACTTACCACGTGAAACAGTTTAATAATAAAATATTACAATAATCAAACTTTCTTTGACAGTTAATTGACACCCTTTAAAATTGACTGAACGCGGTTTTATGTTGATCGCGTTTAAATTTGACGGTGAAATACAGTCTAAAATGCCCGTACATATTTTGCAAAAACTGACAGGTACCTTAAGGCCGTCTACAGAGATCGATCCGAAGCGATAAGACTACCTTTGTTTGTAACTTTAGTAAAAAATTATATTTTAGGAGAAACAGTGTCTCATTTTGTACATATTTCGTGTAGAATAAAGTGTATTCATTCATTTATTCGTGCGATGGTAATAAGTAGTTATTAAGCGTCATACACCGCTGCGAACAGGTCAATAAGGAACAGGAACTTTACCGGTAAGAAACTAAGAAAGGCTAACAGGATGTCGTGGAAAAGTGATATAAATGGCAATGGCAAGAAAACGATGAACCCCGTGTAAAGTGGAAAAATAAAAGTGAAAAAGCGGACCCTAGTTTCCCACCTTCTATTTCCATTCCATTTCCATTTTCCATTCATATATGAATGAAACACACCCAGAATAAACACGAATACACTACGATTAAGACAGTTCTGATTTGATTGACAAAAAAAGTCATAAATTTTCATTATAATGTGATATAATTTACGACGAGCTACCTGGAATAAGACTAAAGGTAATGATAGTAATGATAATGACGATTTTGCTAAACAACAAATTGCTTTGCTAACATTTTACCACCCGGTTACACCCGTTTGCCAGAATTTCATTTGCCATAATTTCATCTGCTATAATGGTCAACAGGCATAATATTGTTTCTCATAATTTCATATGTCATACTCATTGTTTACTATATTAGTCACGTGCTAGAAACTATGTTTCCCATAAAGTCAATTTCAATAATATCATTTGTTAGCATGATTGTAAGCCGTATTATTACAAGTCATAGCATCATTTACCATAAAAATAACTTCTAGAAAAAGAACATAAATTCGTTTTATACTAAATTATCAACTATTGTTATTATTATCATTATCATTTATTTTCAATGGCTCTTATTTTCTACGTTATTGTTATTATTGTTATATGGTTTCGGTATGGTTTGTTTTGGTTAGGTTAGGTTAGAACATGAAATACAACGCACGAGCCGAGCGAGCGAAGCGAGCGTGCCGCGGTAGCAGCCGGCGTAGTGTCAGATAGCTAATCGCTTTCTAGAACAAATGCGTTAGGTTAAATTTGAACAGAAGCGACTTTGATCGTATAAAAAGTTATTAGATAAATAGGTATTAGAAATAAATATAACTCTAATATGTAATCATATTGTCATATATTTATCAGAAATACACAATCGTGCTGTGATAATTTTATTTTGGTTAGGTTAGGCTAGAACATGAAAGACAACGCACGAGCCGAGCGAGCGAAGCGAGCGTTCCGAGGCAGCGGCCGACGAAGTGCCAGATAGCTAATTGCTTTTTAGAACAAATGCGTTAGGTTAAATTTGAACGGAAGCGACTTTGATCGTTTAAAGAGTTACTAGATAAATAGGTACTAGAAATAAAGATAACTCTAATATGTAAACATATTGTTATATATTTCTCAGAAATACACAATCGTACTGTGATATAATTATTACAATTTACATTTTACTTCATGCAGATAGAAATTTTTGTAAGGCATTTAAATATTCTGTTGAATAATATTATTGCAAGTAATAAAATGAATAACAATACGTATGGCACTCGTATCAATATGGAAACTAATTTTAGGGCGAAGAAGAGTATGTCACAGGTATATTATGGTTAACAAAACATTCGGGCAAATAAAAATTCGGGCAGATGAAATTCGGGCATTTGAATATATGGCATATATTCTTTGGGAAAACAATAGACAACCTTTACCACCACATGCTACTTTTAAGCAATACGATTAGCGTACAAATTTGTATCCACAAAAAGGAAGGTATTTTTTTTAATTTAATAATTTAAAGCAAAACTGTTTCACAAAAAAAACACGGCTTGATTTTCGCTAGCTCTATTTATTATCTGAGATTTGAGACGTATGCCTGAGTGTCACCTGTATTTAATTGATATCCCCTGCACAAAGACAAATATAGGGTAGTTTTATAAACACGGCCGGGTTTCGTACATAAATAAATTTATGTAGCGGGTAACATTTTATTTATAATAAGAAGCAGATTTTGTTAAACGACTACGTAACAGTTACTGATGTGAGTTTCTAACCGGAGGACCATTTTTATCTTTAACGTTAGTATTTTAACGCATAACGCACGTTCTCAATATTGGCCAACAAATTGTCAGACAAATAACCAAAGAAAGATATGGTAATTCAGTGCAAAGGGAAATAAACTTCGCACATAAAAAGGAAAAAAATGATCGACACTAGTCATAGGCGTCAAAAGCTGTGATGCCGATGTCATCCTAAGATATGTTTTTTTGCTGGAAGGAGTAACCTATAAGAAAAAAACTAGTGCAACCACTGAAGGAAGTTATTCTACGGTGAGTTTTTTTAAAACTATTACATTTCGGTAGAGAAGACCAAAAGTATTAATGGAAATATAAGTAATGAATAAGAAATTAAAATTAGCTAATTGTTATGCCCTTGGATGAAACAATAAATAATACCAAAAAAAAGTGATAAAATGATAGCAACAACGAATGTTGAAATAAAAGTACAAACTTATTTGATTAAGTTCAGCATTTAGTTATATTTTTCGATAATGATTTGACATTTACATAACCATTGTAAGTATTTGTATTTCGTATTGTTGTAGTGACAATAACATGTACTTTTCATGCCGCTAGTATAGTTATTTTTTTTAGTATTTTATTTTGAAAAATGAAATAATTTTAAAAAATTTACATACCGACTTGTTGGTAGAGTGACTAGCGTTTAAAGGATACAAAAGAGACGTCATTTTTTAGCGTTTATACTGGGTATCTTTCGCTTAGAGAGCGTGATCAATCAACGCTAAGTCAAAATTAGCGACTTGGCTACCATTTATCGTTTGACAATGTATCGTATGTTTGTATTTGGAAATAAGCTGTAAAGAGGACGCGGATGATTTACAAGCCGATATTGATAACTAGCTGCTACCTGCGGCTTCGCCCGCTTTTTCACAGAAACGCGGTGTGCGATCGGGATTAAAAATAGCCTATATGTTAATCCAGGTCACAATCTATCTGTCTTCCAAATTTCAAACAAATCCGTTCAGCCATTCGAGCGTGAAAGAGTAACAAACATCCATACATCCATACTTACAAGCTTTCGCATTTATAATATTAATAGGAATAGGATGTTAGTCAGTGGTGTGTTTGTAATAAGCTGGACTATAATGTGGAAAAATATGAAGCTGTCATAACTTCTACTCGCTCTTGTCAACCGCTAACGTATTATTACATAATACAACATACCTCACTCACTCGTGTAACTACTATACGAGATTTAGGAGTGACCTTTGACTTAAAAATTACATTTCGAGATCATAATATTGTCAACATTTGCTCTAGAGCGAACAAAATGTTAGGTTTTGTGATAAGAACATATCATTTTAATCTACCAAGTTCTACTATTGCACTTTTTTACTATTGTAATAATAATAAAAGATTAAATCAATTTTATTATTTCGATTGTTATAACAACCTTGTGTATTTGGCTACGACTTTTATATTCGTTTGTTTATGTTTATAACATCACGTGATATAACGTTCTGTCCATGACTTTTTTAGCGTTAGCGTTTTAAGAAAAGCGACTTGACTGAGCCTGCAGTACTTTTGGCGAAGCAAGTTGTGTTTATTTAGATAATAAGCATTAAAAGAGTAATTTAAGTAGTGCTAGTTTTTTTATTTGAAAATTGGAAACCCAAAAAAAATTTGAGCTTTCCAATTTTCTATTAAAAAAAAATGTTGCTCTGTATGGATATGTGCCCGGTTGGTGATAGGCTTTCCTCACACTGTGGGACTAAATGTCTTCGGCTAGTCGTGGGAGCCCTGGTTGCGCCTCTGACTACCTTTTCGGGGATATGGACGTGAAGATACTTACTTATTTTGTTAGTTTTATTTAAAGGACCATAACAGGATATTTGAACTCTGTGTATCTGACGCTCGTATAACAAGAGCCTTATATAACAACCATGCCATGAAATTTAAATTCAATTGTCAACAGCACAAAGTTCAATAGTGCAGTGCCACAATAACTGTTTCGGAAAAGTTTCACAACGATTGTTGATTTTCCAGAATACTAAATAGATATTTGCATAACGGAACTTGGGACAATTGCTAATATCATTCAATTAAGCTAATATTGGAACAATGTATTATGTCAAACTTAACTCAATGTACAAATTAGTCGATATTTGCAGGATCAGAAGGTTCTCGGAACAATGTGTATGAGTTATTCATGCCGTTTTAGTAAGGTTAATTACGTTAAGTACGTAACTTTTTAACTAATTAATTAATTTTCTACTTTCAACGATAGTGATAAAAAGAGATAAAACACGTTTAAACGGGCAGATTAAGTTGAACATGACATTTCTAGAGAATTTTAATCTATTTCCCAGAACACGTGTTTAAAAACGTCACAAGTAGACATGTGCGAATTAATCTGACATGTCTTAAATGTTTCAAGTCTTTTATTTTTGTTTAATTGGTAAACTAAAGCATAAATTTTAAATAAGTTTAGTTTACGTACATCAGAATTACTACCAATATTCTAATCCGGTGGGCCTAGAACTTTCTACATCAATACAAACATCCACACTGCTTGGAAACGGTCTACATAATGACAATAAAAATGTATAGATGATAAAGGGTTGTAAACGGGGTTTCTATTGAATTGAAGATATATCTGAATTCGCCTGGAGCGATAACCAAAACGAATTCGAATGGCGTGAATTTCTGTGTTTGCATATCCTAATATTTCATACAATCCACAAATCGTATTATCTGAACATGAAACTATTTTTTCTTATTTGGACATTTTATAAGTCAAAGATATAAGTCACATGTCCATTCATTCATTTGTTTTTGAGAAATATCAAATTGTAGAATGGCAACATTTGCCCCGCGTCCGCCATCTTGAAAAAAAGCACATACTTAAAATCATTTTTTCAATAAAAATCGCCCTCAAAACTTAACAAATATTTTTTACTAAAATTAGACAATAACTAAAGTACATTTTTTTTGTTATTCACTACTTTTATCTCGTAAATGAAGTAAACCAGTTACCACATCCTATTTTAATAATCAGAACCTGAATTGTTAGTATTCAAGTTCCAATGTCTACAACTGTTAGTACTGTTATACTTTATCAAAACAAGTCCAACAATCTTACATAAACAATTAATACACATTTTCCTTGGTCATTGCATCACGTATGAAATAGATCAACTTCGCTTTAAATTTTGTTGTATGCTGTCTGGAGAAGGTTCAAAAAATGTCCATTGTTCTGGACGTCCTGTCCTCGTCAGTCGGCACGGCTAGTAGTAAATAAGTACAAGAAAAATAAGAATATTTTAATTTCGCATATACCCTACAAAGACTCTTGTGACGCGTCTATGTCTATCTACCACCGGATCGAAACGCGGGCAGTCACTTAAAAGTCCAGTGCAATAAATTTAGCGGTCTCGTCTTTTTTCTTATAATACTAATATACAAAAATGTAAACATTATTATGAGGAGCAAATTCCAAGTATCTTTGAGTCTACTAGAAGTTATTAGAATAATAATAATACTCTAACAGTGCTATTAATAAACACGGGGTAAATTAATTCGAGGTTCAACTTAATAAAGTCTTTATAATAATGTGATAGAGAGTATACTACAAATTACTTTTACTCCTACGTAAGTCTATCTTTATTAATAAGACGGTAGAAGTTTATTGTAAAAACGTATACATTGTCCCATGAAAAAATACCTGCGGAGACGAGACATATGCACAGTAAGACTGTTTTAATTCCTTATATATTAACTTTTTCTTAAAAAAATACATTTTTATGTAATAGATAAAGTTCAAAAATGTGTTGAGAAGTGACCGTTAGATTTTTTATTTCTATAAACTTTTCCCTGAGGGAAGCTCTTAGGCCTAAAATGCCCGTATAGTCTTCTTTTGCAAGACAATTATTGAGTTTACTTCAGCAAAGTTTCCCCAGAGAAGAATCTTATAGGACGTGATGCTGGGAAAATGACTGAAATAAACAACTCGAGCAGTGTCGACATCAGTTAAAAACCTCATTTTCTTAACATAGTAAGGTTAACAATTCTAATACTCGAGATCCTATCATCAGATCTCGATTCATTATCAAATATCATCAGATGTGGCATTCACTTATTGAAAAAACAAACATTAAATTGGCGCTTTATTTTTAAACATGATGGTGAAAATACATCAAAATGTTAGAATAAAAATTAAAGGTAGCGAAACAGGGTTAATATAGGTATATAAGCCTTCTTTTGCTTATTACTGTCATTTCGTTTATCACACGTTTTAATGAACCAACTGGGTTCACTTGTGAAATCTCAGTAAATTCAGTGAAACTGAAGCCAGTAGAATCAAATAAAGTAAAAAAAACTTGTAAAAATAAAATAATAATAAATGAATCAGTGCGAGTGTAATAATTATTACAAATAAAGTGTACAATTTATCATCCGCTTTAAAAAAATCGTAGTGGGTTAAGACTTGTTCGAAATACTAATTATTGCAGTGAGCGAATTGTATAAAATTCGAATTACCCATTTGATTTGGAGTTTTTCGTATTTCGAATAATAAATCAACCGGTTTTTTTATTTACCTCCTCACAATGAAATACTCGTAGATGAAATGGTAGCCATTTTGTTAAAATATTGGCTGATGCCTGTGGTTTTAATTTTTAATTCCCTACGTAATGTATGTGTATGTTGATGTGTGTGTGTGGGTGTGCGTGGGCGCATGCGTTCGTGCATGCGTGTTTGCGTGGGCGCGTGCGTTTGTGCATGCGTGTTTGTTTGGTGTGTATCTATAGTATGAAGATGCAAACTTGACTATGGCAGATGCTGGAGTACATGCCAAAGACAAAAAAAAAGAAAACAAAAAAATATGAATGGTCGCTTCTTTGTTTGTACGTGACGTTATAAAGACGCTATTAGTATTTAACACATCATAGTGGTTTGTCGTATATTTGTAGCATATATTTAATTAAAATGTTAATATCGACAAAAACAAAAACAACAACTGGTTATTTTGAAATCTTTTAATCATGTTTTATTACATGGCTGTATATTTCAGTGTTTTTAATGACAATCCTCATGCCCATTATAAACAGTCCCCTCTTGCGTGGCAAGTTGAACGCCGGTTCACCTTTATAAGGTACCGGGTTAGATCCCCGGGTCGGGCAACAAAGTAACAAGATCTTTCAATTTTCTGAAAAAAAACAACAATGTCGCCATGGATTGGATATGTGCCCGGTATGCGACAAGCTTGCTCTTGCTTGCTTGTAGAACTTAGTCATAAGTGCCCTGCTTGTACCGGGGATACGGTCATGAAGATGCTACTACTTCTATATTTATAAAGTGAGAAATTAAATTAACATGTTTTTAAATTTTTGAAGTTGAAACTTAAAAAAATTACAAATTAGCATCGAATAAGAATCCAAGTTCGTCATTTTTGTTAAAATTCATTTTCTTTATGAAAATAACTACATTACACCGATGCTCAAACGCGGGTAGAGCTACAAATAACATTAGTAGAAGACATTCCTACTAAACTTGACTTTTTCAAGGACTCCAGTCCTTAAATCAAATTAAAATATATAATCGTTGCTCGGGATTGGATATGTACCTGGTTGGCGATAGGCTTGCCACCTATCCCATTGTGGGACTTAGTATCTTCGGCTAGTCGTGGGTACCCTGGTTGTGCCTCTGCCTACTTCTTCAAGGATATGGACGTGAATATACTTAAAATATATATTTTTGCTAAAACCACTATAATCGAAGTTTAAACTACTATAAAATACTAATTTTCGATGTACTTTAAAACACGTGCTGGTAAGTTTTCAGCTATAAAAAGCCTCAGAGCTATGAAACGAAATCAGTCCCTTGCTATATAGAAACATTAACGTCTAAGCAATAAAGACTTAAGAATTAACGCTTAATATCGTAAACAGGTTTTATGATTTCACAAGCGAATAAAGCAATAAAGTAACACTAAGAATGAACTGGATTATAAAGTGACTAAAACACATGATGCTATAAATTATTACAAGGAATGACGGACTCGATCCCTGTTTTTGTGGCGTATACCCATACTTTTAGAGCCTCGGAAACGTAAATAAATAAATAAATGTCCCTGGATAAATTACACAAATTAAATCTAAATTAACTTACTAATTATCCAGAGTAAGCAAATTATGTACTTGTGTTATTTATGTCAGTCAACGATGTATAAGAACATGAACATTATATAAACAAAATAATTTTATTTTAATGTTGTCATTAAAGAATATGTAATCCTATTAATATTATAAATGCGAAAGTTGGTATGTATGGATGTATGGATGTTTGTTACTCTTTCACGCTCGAATGGCTGAACGGATTTGTCTGAAATTTGGAAGACAGATAGATTGTGACCTGGATTAACATATAGGCTATTTTTAATCCCGATCGCACACCGGGTTTCTGTGAAAACGCGGGCGAAGCCGCAGGTAGCAGCTAGTATTCAAATATATTTAAGTTATGATTTTTCGTCAACATAATAATAATAAGTAATTCAATATGCCTTTTTTTGCGTGTGGAAAATCCCCCCGGATACACACCGCTCTCAGGGGAGAGCAGCGGGTTATGTCGGCATCGAACTCTAGAATAAGCAAATTATTTGCTTATTGTGGGTGTTGTTATAATAGACATACATAAACACCAAAATAAATTTGGGCACCCAGACCCAGAAATGCTGAGATTTAATGGTCATCACACAAATGTCTGCCCCAGCCGGGAATCAAACCCGATGTCGATCGAAGTTAGGTGTGTACGCTAACCCAAAGAGGCAACTTGACCAACGAAACGGTCCTTAAGAGGAGAATAAATAAATACTACTTACACTCTGGGGATCCATACAAGCTTGTTTAATATATCGCAATCCTCTTCACTCATTAAAATGAAGTTTATCCCCGTGTTGGTCCGGGGTCCTTTGTAGAATAGACCATCTGCCTTCCTTGCCAGGTAGCTCGTAAAAGGCGAGCATAGGCTCACCGTCACTAACACCGTGACATTTGACTAGGTGGTAGAGTTTAGCAGCGACTCGTCCGGATTGGTACCACCGCCTTACCTACTCCTGCCGCCATAACGTCATGACGTGTTCCGGTTCGGAGGGTAAGGTCGCTGGTAAACTTACTTTTGCTCGAGGCCTAACATCCCAGCCTCAGGTTGGCAACGCACCATTTGGTGTCTCTAGGCGGCGCGAATTTCTTAACATCAGAAAATCCGTCTGCTTGTTTGGCTTCCAATATCATTAAAAAAAAAGTCTTAACTAGTTGCATAGAGGCTGCGTGGTTTCCACGTGTCATATTTTTCAACTTTCTCAGAAACTATCGGTTGTAAATCATCCTAGTGGTGGGTAATTTCAATTTATTTTCTGTTAGGTTTGACTGTTGCAGTATCTTTAAAGGTAGCTGAATATCTGCTACTTTTCCTTCAATTACGTAAAAAACTTTCTCATTTATTTTTCAAATCATGACATCCAGTCTACTGTACTGAAAAATCTTCTAATGGCGTGGACTTGCTCTCTTGCTTGCTTACTTTTAGTGTCTAAAAGTATAGCGTTGAAATGTTGAGAAGGCTCTGATTTGTCCTCATCATTATTAGAATTTATAGATATCAGCCTTTTGCTAATTTATCTCTTAAATTCTTGTAGTGACCGAAATTGGTTTTATTAAACATATTTCACATTTAAAGATATGCTACACATTAGCTGCTTATACTTGGGACCAACTTGTTACCAAAACTAACCTGGTGCATGCGCAAAACTTTGACCTTCATAAGACATTTTTTGCCCTAAGCTATGTGAAAAAGATAAATAACCTGGTCAATTTGAGGTATGTCATCGTAAAGTTAGAAATAATGTCGCATAAGCGCTTTAAAATTTCTGCACATCACTACATTGTTAATAGTTTTGTGGCAAGAATTTTCTAAAAACGTGATTAAAATCCTGTTGTGTTAAATGTGTTGTCTTGAGTATTTAGCCAATTTCTGCACTATAATACACGTCTCCTTTGGTATTTCACTGTTGGGTTTCTTCGCACGAAGTCTCATGTAGTAGGGCTCGTTGCATGTGATGGCGAATAGAACACAGACTAGTAGGCGAACTACACGTTACACAATGAATTAGAAACTTTTTTTTATGATAATGGAATGGCAAACAAGCAGACTGATTTCCTGATGGCAAGAAATTCACACCGCCTAGAGACACCAAAGGTGGTAATGATGCCAACCTGAGGCCGGGATATTAGGCCTCAAGCAAAAGTAAATTTATCGGCTACCTAACTCTCCCAACCGGAACACGTCAACAGCAAGCATTGGACGATATGGTGGCAGGAATAGGTAAGGCGGTGGTGCCAATCCGGGTAAGTCGCTGCAAAAATCTACCACTTAATAGGATGTCACGGTATTAGTAACGGTAAGCCTACGCTCGCCTTTTAGTAGCTGCCTAAACTTGAACTTTTAAACTTGATTGGACGTATTGAAATTGTCGAAATTGATTCTATTAGTATCAGAGATTAGACAATAGACAGCAAATCTTTAGGAAAAGACGACGTTTAGAATTTCATCCCAAAACGTTGTTACTGTGGTTCCAATGATGAAGCTAATTACAAGTGTGACTCTAGTGATTATAAATGATTAAAGTAAAAAGTTCTTAACAAAAAAGAATAGTTAAGGAAAAATGGTACAAAGTCTGCCAAGTCAGCTTGTAATATTGTTCGTTACAAAAGATTAATACAAACAAACCAAGCGAAAAGCTCCCAGAAAGCTCTCCACTGAAGCGCATGTAAAAGTCATTTAAAATTATGATTTTTATTTGATTATGCCTCATTAATATTGAACATTCGTTCTTATTTGTGTTTTATTATGCTGTTAATTAACATTGTTTGCGATTGCAATACAAATACGTCAAGGGCGATAATTACAGTATTGAATCATTTGTTTTCCTGTACAATACGAAATTTTTATTTGGGTATTTCTTTTGTTTAAATAAATTCTACTACTATAAATGCGAAAGTTTGTGAGTATATATGTATGGATGTTTATTACTCTTTCACACTCGAATGGCTGAACGGATTTGTCTGAAATTTGGAACACAGATAAATTGTATTTAATTCCGACTGCACAACGGGTTTCTGTGAAAACGCGGGCGAAGCCGCAGGCAACAGCTAGTTTTAATATAACTTAAAAAAGTATTTTCCCTGAATGGATAAGCAGAGGCACAGAAAGGACACCCAGGAGTAGCCTAAGTCCCACAATGTGATAGGTGGCAAGTTTATCGCCAACCGGGCGCGTATTAATAGAGGAGACCGTGGAAGATTGACCTTCACCGATCTGATAACCAGATGAGACATATTTTTTTATCGAATATAATTTATAAGCAAATATGCTTATAATTACTTGCCTGTTTGAAAGTGCTCATGGCTATTTTAAATTAAATTAACTTTAATCGATTTTTTATCACTTTCATTTTTTTGGCCACCAAATGAATTTTATTTCACTTTAAGTTTTTAACACACAGAATATGCCTCAGTAGGCTTGCCTACTCATTTTTGTGTATAGCTACCGGGCAAACAGATGTGAACAGGTAAGTTAATATAGGGGACTCCATCGTTCTGCTAACTTATCGGAAGTTATATCAAATTTTAGATTATTTTATAATAAAATCAGTCATATAGACTTGCCTGCAAAATATCATACTTAAAACATACATAATTTAATTAAAAATAGCCATGAACACTTTCAGATAGGTAAGTAATTATAGGCATATTTGTTTATAAATTATATTTGATAAAAAATATGTCTCATCTGGTTATCAGATCGGTGAAGGTCGATCTTCCACCGGCTCTTAGACTATATCCAATCCCGAGCAACGTTATTTTTATTAGAAAATTGAAAATATACATTTTTTTGTCCGACCTGGGGATCGAGAACGGGACCTCAAGAAGTCAAGTCCGACGCCTGATCACTATTCCACAGAGGCGATATAACTTAGATTAAACATAGGAAGGTCTCCAAGTGTTGGATTGTTTTAAAACGTCTTTTTTGGTTTAATATTGGGATAGTCGCCTCTGTGGTCTAGCGGTCCGGGTGTTGGACTTGACTGCATGAGGTCCCGGGTTCGAATCCCGGGTCGGCCAACAAAAAGGAAATTGGATTTTTCCAATTTTCTCTTGCCACCTATCACATTGTGGGACTTAGTATCTTCGGCTAGTCGTGGGTGCCTTGGTTGTACCTCTGCCTACCTCTTCGGGGATATGGGCGTGAAGAAGATACTTTTAATATTGGGATTAACACGAATTATAAATATCAGAATTAACAGTTTCGTATTACTTATACAACCGATATTCAATTTGACAAATGTGGGGTTACTTTTGCAAATCGATTTCTTGCAAATTGGAAATTAGAATAAAATTTTTGTCATTTTGCACTCTTGAATATAATAATAGTGATTTATTAATATTCACTTATTAGTAAACAATAATTTACTTTATTGGATTTGCTATCTTTTTTGTAATTAAATGGTAACAATATCGACCGTATTGTGTTTAAGAGATCCAAATAAATCGAGATTTAAGAACTAGTTAAGTTACTCTTGAATATCGATTTATTTTGTAAAGTTAAGTATCATCACCCCCATATCTCCGAAGAGGTAGGCAGAGGCACAACCGGGGCACCCACAACTAGCCGAAGACGCTAAGTCCCACCATGGGATAGGTGCCAAGCCTGTTGTAAAACCGGGCACACAGCAAATCCCGACAAAAATTTTTTTGATAAGAAAATTGGAAAAACCATATTTTCTTTTTGTTCCCTGACCCAGGATTCGAACCCGGGACCTCACGAAGTCAAGTCTAACACCTGGACCGCTAGACCACAGAGGCGTAGTAGATTTTGTATTTTACTAATAGTAACGAGTATAGTAATAGCTTAAATGACACTTAATAGCTCAAATATCTAAGAATACATGTCATATAAATCGCCTCTGTGGTCTAGCGGTCCGGGTGTTAGACTTGGCTGCATGAGGTCCCGGGTTCGAATCTCGGGTCGGCCAACAAAAAGAAAATTAGATTTTTCCAATTTTCTAATAAAAAATGTTGGTCGGGATTGGAAATGTGCCCGGTTGGCGATAGGCTTGCCACCTATCACATTGTGGGACTTAGTGTCTTCGGCTAGTCGTGGGTGCCTTGGTTACACCTCTGCCAACCTCTTCGGGGATATGGGCGTGAAGATACATGTCATATACAATAACTTAAGATTTTGATAGAAAACACCAGTTTCCTAAATGTATTCACGTACATCACAAGACATAGCGACTCCCCATTTTTTAGTAAACATATTTCCGCCGCTAAAAACTCATTTTTTCCCCGTGTTAGTCCGGCCTCCTTTGCAGTATAGACCATCTACCAGGCAGCTCGTAAAAGACGAACATAGGCTTACCGTCACTAACACCGTGCCATTCTACGAAGAGGTAGAATCTTGCAGCGGCTCGGCCTGATTGGTACCACCGCCTTACCTATTCCTGTCACCATAATGTCCAATGCTCTCCGTTGACGTGTGCCGGTTCTGAGGGTAAGGTAGCCGGTAAGCTTACTTTTGCTCGAGGCCTAACACCCCGGCCTCTGGTTGGCAACGCACTATTACCACCTTTGGTGTTTCTGGGGGGCATGCATTTCTTACCGTCAGGAATTCCGTCTGCTTGTTTGCCTTCCCTTATCATAAAAAAAAGCTTATTCAAAAATTAGTTACAATTAATCACATAAAAACAATTTAAGGGCTTTTCGTATAACAATTGCAATAGACAAGAGTTCGAATAAATTTATTTCGGTGGTCGATAATTTTTTTTTTATAGAATAACAAAATGATTTTGCTACATTTTTATGTTGACGTTAAATATTTTTCTAACGCCTCCTTTGTGGTCTGAAAAAATTAAAACGGTGCTAAAGGTCTTTGTAGTCTTTATCATTTGAAAAACCCTGGCAACTCGTGGAAAGTCTGCAAAAAGCTGTCCTAAACCAATAAATATCAAACTAGATATAAACTTTTATTTGCCATTTTCGACGTAATCGTTGTGTCTACTATCGGGATCGTGGACGGAATAAATCATGGGCCCTTAAGTAGGGTCGATTTAACTGTCACGCAATTTTCAGGCTTTTTTGGCGATTCCATTACAATGGCGATACGAAATTTGATGGTTAAAACGTATTATTCCTGTGAAATAGTAAATACATAAGAAAATGAGTGAAATGGATTGTGTTAAAATTTGTAATTTTTTAATTCAATTCATTTATTTGCAATCCACAGTGGTATAATACAATTATACTTACATATTATCATATTATATTACATTAATTTATGTACACTTATGTAAACAAGTTAATATCTTACAATTTGAGCATCAGACCTGTCGGGTACAGCAAAGTGGACAATCGAATTTTATTAGGTAATATTTATATTATCTATTGTATAAATTTTAAGTAAATAATACTAAGAAATATTACTAACAATAATAACAATAACAGAAATTTTCTCCAAGTTGGTCCGGGCTCTTTTCCTGCCAGACAGCTAAAGCTAACATAGGCTTACCGTCACTAACACTGTGAAACCTGACTAGGTGGTAGAGTTTAGCGCTGATTCGCCGGTCGGAAAGGAAATCTTTTTACTTGTTTGCTTTCCATTATAATAAAAAATCGTAATCAACTTTTTTTTGTAAAGGATAAGACAGCGAACATGTATACGACTCCCTGATGATGATAATAGACTACCGTGGCCTACAGTAACCATAGATATTATAGATGTCCTGTAACTAGAACGTTAGGTCTCTTGTGCAAGTCAAACGACCTTACCGTGTGGACCGGAACATGACATTATCATTATGGGAGTAGAAATAGGTAAATAAGTAGACAACTACCTAGGCAAATTGCTACATAGTACTCTATCAGCGGTGGTTTTATTGGGATTTGGCCTTTTAACCTATGCTCGTCTTTTATAAACAGCCTGACACGGAGTCGTATGATCTATGCTACAAAAAAGACCTGGACCTTCACAGGAAAAAATTCTATAGTGGCTATGATTTTATATCTCCTTAATCTTTCTAGCATCTGTTTATTTAAAATTATCTCCCTTCTGACGTCTTGCAGATTTTACGTTAGCTATTTTTATGAGATGAGCATACAAGTAAACGAATTTTCTAATATTATAAAATACTCGTCTCTAATATACACTAAAAGTGGCTACTTTAATCACCCGACTGGAACAGGACAGTAGTGCACGGTGTTATGGCGGTCGGAATAGTTAGAATAAAAAGTGAAGCTTTATAGAAATTATAATTAAGCACAATCAGAGCGCCTGCGATAATCTAAAGATATTTAGGCCCATTATGAACATCGCCTCTGTGGTCTAGTGGTTCAGTTGTTGGACTTGACTGCATGAGGTCCCGGGTTCGAATCCCGGGTCGTGCAACAAAAAAAAATTGGGTTTTTCCAATTCTCTAATAAAAAAAATGTTGCTCGGGATAGGGGTTAGCGATAGGCTTGCCACCTATCACATTGTGGGACTTAGTATCTTCGGCTAGTCGTGGGTGCCCTGGTTGTTCCTCTGCCTAACTCTTCGGGGATATGGGCGTGAAGATACACATGAACACCCATATCAAATCGTTGGTATTAGATAAAGAAATAAATACAGAAAACAATACGGTACATATACAGTCACCCATATATTACTCAGATACTACGAAAAGACAAAAACATACATAAAACTATGACAAAAATGCGTATTATATTATACGCATAGCTCAAGGCTTTAGGTATTCATATAATAAGGTAAAATGAGAACATGACATTCGTGCTTAGATTGGATAAATAAGCTAAGTAAGTTATTCCCTGAAATGAAAAATACATCACATAAGAAGCTCACGTCTTACATCCAGAAATTTTCAATATGTCGAATAATGTATGCGTGTATTGATAATGGCTTATATGGTGGAAAAATCGAAATTTGCTAGCGAGGCGTGAATACGAATAATTTGGTTGGATCTATTCGAACCGAGCAGGTACACACATACATAGCGTTCGTTCACACGCGTTAAGCCTAGACTAGGCTTTAACTCGTAACTTCAGTGCTCGCTAACATTGTGTTCCGATTTTCGAAGTGGAACAGTTGGTAAAGTCCTCAAGTTAATAAAACACTGGATATTTTACCGTCGCTTACATTTATATTTCTACTTATGTTTTTTTGGATTGTTAGCCTTTTTTTACCATCAATTGGTTCCTCTGAGTATTCTTATTGCTTGTAATGTTAATTTTAACGAATTTCCTTGACATCTTTCCCATGCATCAGATTGAGGAAACAGAACTGACATGGAATGATATGAAATTTATTTATATGCGGACTATATTATGTGTTAAAAAGTTGTCACAAAGATATTCAAGCATACCAATTTATTCTACCACATTGTGGTGTGCAAATATTTAATAACATTTATAGTAAATAGATATTAACATATAAAGCACAACAATTATTTATGTTTTTATTAATATCTTATTTGTTATTTCTAATAAACTTCATAATTTATGAAATAATTTTAAAGGTAGATTACTTTAATCCTATCTATCGTACACTACCACTGTGTATAAATATTTAACACTGTGTAAAAAAATTGTGTTTATAACATACAAAAATATTCCGAGTTGTGAATCTTCCCCTTTTTAAGGACACTTAAATTTACGGTGAAATCTAATTTAAAACCAGGTTAAATCGAAATTAAAGTATGTTTAAACTGAAACAAAATAGCACCAACCTAATTCCCAAACTATAAACTGAAGAAAGTTGAAATTTCATACACTGCCGTTTATAGAGGCACTAAAAGTCTTTAAATGTTCGATTTGGATTTTATACTCCTTTTATGGAAACTATTGCCGTCTTACCAAGTTACAAAACTACATATAAAATTGGTAATATGCAGGTAGCTTTTTCATAAATACAAGAATCAATCTCTGCTGATAGCATGCTTACGAAAGAGTGTTCGTTGTTCCGGTGACACCATAAATAGTTGAACTGATCTTTGAATGAATGAATGAATGAATACACTCTATTATGCACAAAAATTAAAAAAAATAACACACAGTCTTACACTTAACTTGGGTGCACAAAGGCGGTCTTATCGCTTCAGAGCGATCTCTGCCAGACAACCTTAGGGTGAAGGAGACAATTTATGTAATTAAAAAACTGAGGTTCTAAAATAAAACTTTTACCAATGAAATAAATATATTGTTTTATTTCATATAATACATATATTATGTTAAATAACCTTTATGAATTTTAACAAGAGAAGAAATCCAATCTTGTAAACATGGGTCACCCCGATGCCCAAGCGACAAAGCCGCGGGCGACAGTTAGTAATACATTACGTGATGCCAAAACTATGGACCCCTTTTTACGAACATTGCTAGGAAGCAGGAGCATAAAATTTGGCACACTTATAGTTTATGTTTAGGAGAAGTGCACAACGCTAACATTTTTCAATAGTAATGCTTATAAAGTACATTAGATCAATAAATAAAACATTACCCACACTACCATGCATTTGACACACACAAACAAATATATTGATGATAACGATAAAAAAACACAGATGGCGCACCAAAAAGTTTGGAAACAAAGTAGTTAGTCTTGAAAAATGAAGATGGCGTTCTTATCAACGAGATATTAAAATTTATTACGGCCGAATTTCGACCAACGAGCGACCACTAGTAAATATGTATTCACTTTTAAGATAGTTTAGTGGATACTCAGTTTTGAAATATTTTGTAAAAAATGACAGTTTTAAATAAAACAACTGGCTTTTAACAGCTGCTTCGCTCGCATTTAAGTCAATAAAACAGTATTCTATGTCACTTTTGATATTTCAGAAAATATGTGTGCACAGTTTCCTGACGCTTGCTTACGTCGTTTTCGCATGAAGGTCTTTAATTTAAAGACATTCTAGACGGTTGTAAGTACTCCTTCTAATCAAGGTAACCTTGAAGGAAACTTGTTCTATCTTCCGATTATTACTAAATTTGGATTAATTCTACGATCCAAACTTACGTTACAACCAATGCTTACAAGCGTCTAGAACCGCTATTAACTAATATGGTTTACCTATTACTTAAAAAATTAGATAAATCCATATCTTTTAAACATCAGTTGAGAAATCTATCCGAATACACGTTCTTAGGCCTAAGGATACTGAGACATATGGAACGTAACCCCTATTGGGAACTATAAAAGTGAAAAAAGCCGAGTTTTCATATGTTTTCATTTATAGAGGTACAAAATAAGTTAATAGATTTGATTTAGCTTTTGTACTTTTTAAGGAAATTATTAGAATCTACAATATTCGTAACTTTTTTATTTATGAGCAAGTGAAATGAGAAATCGGTCAAGATTTATTTCTCGTGGGAAGTTCATATTACCCATCATAAAATCTATTGACAGATTGAACTAACTGATTAATAGCCAATATTAATAACCTACCTACAGAAAAATATCTTCTAGACTTTTGTGGCTAAGATATTTTTGTGAATTATTGAATACAATAGCGGTTACCTGACAACTTATCTTAAATAGCACTATCTCTTAACTTAGATAGGTTATTAATAATGGTCATAAGAATATCCTAAAGGGAGTTGATGATATCAATTGTAATTTCGATGTTACAACCTCGAGATTTAAATAACTCATGTAGTCCGTTGCTTTTTCTTTCTTTCTTTAGGTTTTGGCAATTTCGTAAGTATTTTGCCATTAGTCAAGTAGAAATTTGCATCAAATTTTATATCAATTATAATTAGTCCTCAGTCATAAGTCGTCAATAAGTCATGTCAGGCTCTTGGGTAAAGCGGTGGCCTTTTTACACTAGCTCATGTAATGAGATTTGGTGGCAACGAGAAAATATACGATACGCTAATTTCTTCATGATTATTTCATTTGTGCACTTTCACAGAGCAAAATTGTACCAAATGCCACCAAAATTGACTAATTTCACTCAATATTAACACGAAATTCAATAATTATGAAAAAACTTCGACCATCTTTTCTCTCGATGGCGCCAAAACTCTAGTCCGTTGCTCTATCTACTACATCACCACATATTTTAGATCTTTGTTTCACTAAAAAAAAATAGTATTATATGTTTCACCTACCTACCGTCGGGGCGCTGTCATACCCAACCTTCATTCATGTTTTGTGCGTCACATCCACTACACAGTGCAAAATTAAAAACTTAATTATTACATTCGTATATTAGTATTAAACTAAAATGGGGAAAATTAACGTGTAATTCATAAAAGTGTTGACGAAATAATGCCTAAAATAAGGAAGTTGGAAAAAGCAATCCGTCATCCGCGATGACCGAGTTATGCTATCGAGAAAAGTGATGCTGGTGATACGAAAGGTCAGGCTTGCATTTATTGTTTATATTTTCGCTAATTTTAAATTAATGTTTAAAATTGTTTTATCAGTGTATATAAATTAATAGTAAGGTTAATCTGAATAGCAAAATCCTTTTTTCGAAGTACCCACATTTTAGCAAATGACAAAATGTTTGTATTATTTCCTCAGTGATGGTACGTGATATTATCCGGAAATATTTTTAATATCCTTTCCTCAGTGATGATACGAGATATCATCCGGAATGGTTAATGATTTCACAGTGGTGGCACATGATGTCATCCCGGAATCTTACCCTCTTCCTAATGTGGTGGTACGAGATATCATCTCGGAAGTAGACTTGTAAGGCCAATATGAATGTAAGCTCATATTATGTCATGGAACTGAGAAATCGAGCTGGCCACCAGAAGTTAAACAATTTCTTTCGGAGGCAGAATCTGTTAATTCAATCTCCTCTGTGATCGCCTCTGTGGTCTAGCGGTCCAAGTGTCGGACTTGAGGACATGACGTCCCGGGTTCGAATCCCCGGTCGGGCAACAAAAAAAATGTGATATTTCCAATTTTCTTATAAAAAAAAGTTGCCCGGGATTGAATACGTGCCCGGTTGGCGATAGGTTTGCCACCTGTCGCATTGTGGGACCTAGTGACTACGCCTGGTCGTGGGTGTCCTGGTTGTACCTCTGCTTGTCTCTTCGGGGATATGGGGATGAATTTCCTGTCGGGAACCGAACCTCTAACGTACTATTTGCTTACCTGTGCAAATGAGCAGACGTCCCTAATTCCAAGAACACTGAATATGAAGTTTCGGTAGTCAACGATGTCGATTAATTAATTAGTAATCAATTACAAACTGACGATATTTCTCAGATCTCAATAATTATGAAGCCAAAATTATTCTCATTCGTGATCTTGTTAAGGATTCCTGTTGGTAAAAAAAAAATGTTAGTTTATCCACTAATCCCATAGGAGATGTCACTATTCATTATATTTTCTGGGTTGCCCGCCTTATTGTGAGGGTGAGACAAAATGGAGTTATTGGTCAAATGAAGAATCTAAAAATCACATAATTTATTTAGAATTATAAGCTGTGTTTCTAGGTCTTAAAAGTTTTCGTTATTATCTTAACAATCAGTAAATTTTAATAAGAATTGACAACTGCCGTCTCTTAAATATATAGAATGGGAGGCGAGCAATTCCGAAATAACTGACGTGCAAATAACTGACGTAACTAGACAGATATGGTCCTGGTGTGAACAACGGGCTTGTTAATTTTTGCGTCAGATATTAAATCCAGGGGAAATGTTTAGACTGACATCCTTAATGATAAATATGACACAGTATAGACAGTATAGACACAGAACTGGGACTTAAGCCTGA
Source organism: Calephelis virginiensis (assembly GCA_002245475.1). Taxonomy (NCBI): domain Eukaryota; kingdom Metazoa; phylum Arthropoda; class Insecta; order Lepidoptera; family Riodinidae; genus Calephelis; species Calephelis virginiensis. The sequence goes on from NJDC01004944.1 coordinate 83,424, forward strand.
GAACTTTTTCAAAATATCAAATATGTTCGGTATTACCAAACTTCGGTTTATTTGCTCTACGTATTACTAAGAAATACATTATGGAAGCGAGATCTAGAAGCTTTTAAAAATTGACGCGTTTACTGTTAGGTCGATTTTTTATTACTGCTATGCCTTCCCATAATTTTCTTACAAAGTGTTTTAGGACAACAGTTAATGACGAAGCCATGGGTATCTAAGTTCCTTGTCTTTAATGTAAGGGACTGACCTAGGTTCCCTCTATTCATATCTCTAGTGTGTCGGATATCTTGTATTTAGAACTCGATAAAAATATTTTTTTTATCTCCTTTCTTTATGAAAACATATTTGAAATAATAATTACATCACTTATTAGTAACACATTAGTACACACGTACCAGCAAATATTTATAGTTATAAATATTTGGTACTCGTATCTGTAATGAATATAAATAAAATCGTTTTAATTTATCTGTACCTATTTTGCTACATTTTTTGGATAAAAAAGTTGGTGCTGGTGCCAGCTATAGCACTTATTGGGAAAACGTACATGTTATAATGTTTTGTTTCCCAAGTTTTTAAAGGTATTTTTGAAATAAAACCAAACCTACTTGAATATCAGTCTTTTTGCGATCCACATTTATTACTATCATATCAGTCCACTCAATTTCCATAGAAGTCATTAGACTCGGACCATTTGCCTGAAAAACTTTTATTTTTGCTAGCGTTACCTTCCGGGCAAGGTATGCAAACTTTGTCGTTAATAGAGGTTAAAAATATACAGATATTTAATAAACGTGGTAAATTTTATTACAGATATTAAAACGTCATCACGTAACAAACCTTGTCCAAAAATAGTTGTCCGATTCTTTAAAGAAAAGGAAATAAGCTAAGACCTTATTTGCTTGATTGAATGTTACTTAACAATATCTGTTATATCCAAATACTAACAAAATTAATATTGATTTTTAAAAAAATGCGAGCTCTCAAACTATCAGCCGGTGGGTTAAACAAGTTCTTAAATTAGTGGGGTTGATATAAATTTATTTAAGTCACACACCACTCGCCAGGCGCCGACATTCGCAGCTTATCGCGCTCGCGCTGTTACCCCGCTGACGAAATAAAAATGACCGCCAGATAGCTGGATAGTTCTCTATGTCTTGCCTTTTTTTTTAATTTACCTCTACTAAATAACAAACAAGATAAGGCCTTCGCTGGGTCAATATTCTACAGTCGCACTCCTATAATAACGATGATTATTGTTAACAAACAATATTGTTATAATTTTAATTGAAATTTGGAAAATAGTGATTTGTTCCTTACATCGAACTTTGTTAAGTAACTCAATTTCGTCAACTATGAAAACTAAAATCATTCTGCATCTGCGCTAAACATCTACATGAGTTATTTAAATCTCGAAGATGTAACATCGAAATTATAATTTATGGTTAATTAAACTTACCTTAAGTGAATTTTAACCAAAATTATGTGAGATGTTACAACCGAAGAGATTTAAGGTCCCTCCCGACCAACGCACCTGTACACATATGTATATGTTGATGTGTGTTTGGCCTATAAAGAAATGCAAAATGTTTTCATTGTACACTCTAAAGCAGGATCCTGTTTCTCGTATAGACGTATTTTAGCACTTAACACATACAAAATGTTTGCATGTGTGTGTGCTGCTATAGGCTGCACTATATATATATAAAGAATCCCGGTCCTAGTAGTTTTCGTTAGCTATACCTACGGGGCGCCACTGTCTCGTAGCTGTGTAATGCTATGGTTGCATTTATTGTATATGTAGTTACAATTCTTCTCTGTGAGTAATATTGTTCTGTGCCTTAAAGTCTAAAGAAATGAAGGTTGGGTATGACAGCGCCCTGACGGTAGGTAAGTGAAACATATAATACTATTTTTCTTTTAGTGAAACAAAGATCTAAACTGTCTGGTGATATGGTAGATAAAGGAACTGTACATGAGTTATTTAAATCTCTTCGGATGTGACATCTTACATAATTTTGGTTGAAATTCACTTAAGGTAAGTTTAATTAACCATAAATTATCCTTTGTTCATTGAAAAAGATGTAATAATTGGACTTTATCATTTTTATCACAGTATGATCATATATGCGGTTTGTTTGATGAACAATTTTTATATTTTTTTATAAAGTATGTACAAATTCACATTTCTAATGCATGAAATACGAAAATATTTAAAACCAACTCATACTCGGACTATTTGTTTCGAAGGCTGGAATAATGTTCTCTAATAAATGGTGCAACCTGCGTCGATTACGGTTTCAAATAAAAATGAACGGTTTTGATTAGCATGCCCAATTTGAGGTAAAATAATCGAGCGCGATGATTGAACGAATGATTTTAAAATCCGAAGTATATCTAATTCGTAGTGATGTAATCAAACATTATTGACTCGATTCATTGTTGTAAATAAATGAATTCTTTGATTTAGACATAAGCCGTTTTATTAATAAACACGGAACAGATTTAAAATAAGCCTTTATTTTGCTAATTCCGCGTAAGCAGTGTAACTGTTGTGGCAAATAATCCTCCAAAGGACACAGAATGTGACAAGCCTAACTGACGTTCCCACCACCCCACCTCCGCGACCAGAACACGAATAAAGGAAAAGTTCGGGAAACCGTACCGTACAAACGACACACACGAGAACTCGAGTGTCGTCGTTTGTACGGTACGGTCGATTTCCTGAGGATGCCTCGGTGTAGAGGCAAAACGTACGTCGAGTGCGATTTGGTGTTCTCTGTGGTGAGTTTTTCGACAAAGTTGGCGACGGACGTGAAGTGGATTTGTTTCCCGTGTTCGGACTCTATTTGTGATCTCGTCGCTGAGGTGGGAGGTGGGAACTTTAGGTAGGGTTGTCACATGTAAAAAACGTGACAATTTATATTGTTTCCCGAGCTCTTCCTTTATTCGTGTTCTGGTCGCGGAGGTGGGTGGTCGGAACGTCAGTTAGGCTTGTCACATTCTGTGTCGTTTGGAGGATTATTTGCCACAACAGTTGCACTGCTTAATTTTACTCCTACTTTAGTCTGTGTTTGTTATTAAGACGGAAAAAGCTCAAGAAGAACTAGGTATATAGGTATAGGTCTTTGGAGGCCTACGAATGTGTTTGGAAGATCATTTTTAACCGCTGACGGAAAACGAAGAGCGTTTGACGTGTCTGTGTATGCATGGTGTGTCATTCTACGGCAGTCTAACTTTTGAATGGATAAACTAAATTCAAAACTGATTTTTTTTGTATCCAAGCTATATACTAGCTGTTCCCGCGAACTTTGTTCCGCCCGTTCAGTTTGTGTGGGAAAAATTAAAATTTTGCTTTCCCCAGTTTCCTCACAATCTAACAGGATGAAAAGATTCTATATCCTTCTCCCGGTTCTAAGCAACCTCCCCACCAATTTTCAGTCTAATCGATTCAGCCTTTTTTGAGTTATAAATAGTATAACACCACTTTCTTTTACATATATAGGTATATGGAGGTTTATCAGGTGTTATTTTAATTCTAGGATTATAATTATAGAAACATTAAAAATGCTAAAAACCTACTCCAACTTCTGGAAAGACCACGTCGCGGTTTCTTGGTTTTCTATTTGAGAGGCAGGTCATGACTTCGAGGTGGTATATCTAAATTGTATCGCCGCTGTGGTCTATTGGTCCGGCGCTGGTCTTGACTTCTTGATGTCCCGGGGTCGATCTCCGAGTCGGACAGCAAAACAAATTTTCAATTTTCGTATAAAAATAACGTTGCCCGGGATTGGATATACGCCCAGTTGGCGATAGGCTTGCCACCTATCACATTGTGGGAGTGTTTTCGGCTAGTCATGGGTGCCCTGGTTGCGCCTCTGGCTAACTGTTCGGGGATACAGGCGTGAAAATATTTCAAAATTTATCAAGTTTTGTATCGTGCTTGATAATGCAGATATTAAAAAAATATATTTATAGATAAACTAAAAAAAAATTTTTTTAATCAATATTGATTAGTTGTTTGTCGAGTCATACATCACAAAAATACAAAAACCTACAGTACTATTTTTTAATTTCTCCTCCTCCTCCTCCTCTATTTAAAGATGGTTAAAAATAACTATTAACTTAAAACTAAATTTGCCTTTACGGACGTTATTTTTTATAAAAATTAAGATATTTTGATTTATTAATATTTGGTACATACAAACCTCTAAAAATCACGAGAAAAAGTATCACACCACACAAATATAGATGGCCGAGTAGTCTGACAAGATTTGACAATACGCCTTATATTACATGAGTATCAGTTGGAGCATGAAGAAGGAGATGTATGAACAATCTTGTAAAAGCCGCGAAGTTAGCCACTAAAAAAAACGAATTTATAATTTTTTCATCAAGTAATATAATGTCAATGAAATATGGTTTTTATATGACAGCTCACATGTTTTTAAACTTATATATAAATTTATTGTCTATATTATAGAAACATTGTGATGGTAGGTACAACGAATAAAACAATATTTCATTAACAAATTCACGTTGTCCGGAATCTAGAGCAAAAATACAACAATGTTTGAAACCGAATCATTTTAAATGGTTTGTTTGGAGAGTTTTTATAACCGTGGAATATGCATCGGTTTCGGTTTCAAACAACGTTTTTGATTAGCACGCTCAATTTAAGGCAAAATAACCGAGCGCCATGATGTAGCGAGAGAATTTCAAATGAAATTCTAATTTATAGTGCTGTGCAGAATCAATTATTGACACGATGGCGAATGATCGATTAAATGAATGAATAAAATTTTAAACGTGTTTATATCGCAATAATCATTGAAAAATTAGAATTTATGCAACATATTATCAAATACAATTTTCTGAAATAGTAGTTTTATATATTTATGAAAAATGAAAAAACTTCAAGATTTTTATTGAACCTAATTGTACTGTTTTTTTAATTGGTATTTTTTATGATATCGGAAGGCACACAAGCAGACGGATTTCCTGGTGGTAAGAAATTCACGTCGTCTAGAGACACCAAATGTGGTAATGGTGCGTTGGATGGAAAGTCAGTTTACCGGCTACCTTACCCCCCAAACCGGAACACCTCAACGGCAAGCATTGACGTTATGGCGGCAGGTATACCAATATCGCGGTGGTACCAATCTGGGCAAGTCGCTAAGAAACTCTACTACCTCGTAGGATGTCACGGTGTTAGTGACGTTAAGCCTATGCTCGCCTTTTACGAGCTTCCTGGCAGGAAGGCAGATGGTCTATTCTGCAAATGGGCCCGGCCCAACACAGGGAAAAAAAATTCTCTCAAACACGATAAAATTGCTTAAAATTAAAATAGTCATCAACACTACATTGTTTGCTTCATTTTTAAATGTAATATCAAGTGAGTATATCATACACTAAAATGACATCCGTGTTCTTTGTACACTACCATATTTTCGTGATAAAAAAGCCTCCTTAGTTGCTTAGAAATATAATACTTTTTATTCTGTTTGTAAACTTTTAGTCCTTTTCGAGCCCGGACGCAAGAATCAGGACACACATAAATTTACCCTTTTTAATCTACATAATATAATGCTCCTGTATTACGAAAATTAGATATATTTCATTTCGTGCTATTGTGTCAACCGTGAAATTAGCTTACCTTAACTTAATAACTTATAAAATAACACGTAATACACATGCTAACACAATATAAAGTATCTTCACGCCTACATAGGTAGGCAGAGGTACAACCAAGGCACCCACGACTAGACGAAGACACTAAGTCCAACAATGTGATAGGTAGCAAGCCTACCGGGCACATTTCCAATCACGACCAACATTTTTTTATTAGAAAATTGGAAAAATCCAATTTTCTTTGTGTTGGCTGACCCGGGATTCGAACCCAGGACCTCATGCAGTCAAGTCCAACACCCGGACCGCTAGACCACAGAGGCGATACAATATATTTGACTTATATCACCTGGTGGTAATAATAAAGGTTCATATCTTCACAACAAGTCCTTTATCGGGCAGGCAGAGAGTAGCGAGTGCCAAACATCACGATCATTGTGGACCTGCCTAGCTTCCTCCACATTCATTACTCTTATCATTCAAACATGAAAATTTCCGAGACTCTTGACACCTTTGGCTACTACGCTACTACTACTACTACTACTACCTACTTGCTACGCTAAATCAAACTTGTTGTTCTTGTTTCATTTAATAAATAATTGAAGACCGCAATGTTATGAAGGATATCCATTCAACGAACGGCTCGGAACCAATATAGGCCTCGGCATTACATTAATAGACAATTAATAACTTATAAACTTCGTAAGGTTTTATTCTATATATAAAATAGGTCACCTCTATGGTCTAGCGGTCCGGGTGTTGGACTTGACTGCATGAGGTCCCGGTTTCTAATCCCGGGTCAGCCAACACAAAGAAAATTGGATTTTTCCAATTTTCTAATAAAACAATGTTGGTCGTGATTGGAAATGTGCCCGGTAGGCTTGCTACCTATCACATTGTGGGACTTAGTGTCTTCGGCTAATCGTGGGTTCCTTGGTTGTACCTCTGCCTACTTCTTCGGGGATATGGGCGTGAAGATACTTTTTTTTTAAATAGGTTTTTTGTGTGGCATTATTTAGAGAACAAATATACGGCTCGATCTTTTGATGATAAGAGACGACCGTAGCCTTTACACCGTATATGTTATAGGTGCGTCCCTATCCTGTGACTGGGGAGTTAGGTCTATTGTACCGACCGGTATCTAAATGAAAATGTCATTATGGCGGCAGGAATAAGTAAGTAGGTTCGTGTTTGTTTCATTATTCTATATTATGTATTATCCTTAAGCCAGAGCATTTTTTTATTTGGTTAAAAGAAATAACTTCAAATGAATTCAGAGTGCGCGCAGCTTAATTCGAGCTATTCGATAGCAATTCAATCGAGACATCGGTGATTGACGAGTCATTCGATTTAATATTTCAATCGATCATAAAAATATCTCGCACCGTACATCACCGGATATCCCCGTGAAATGGTTGAATGTCTGTTGATCTGGAAATAAATTACCATAAAAACAATATGAATCAGTCACATACCAACAATGCGAGCGCAAGATAATACTGTAACGGGTTGAAATTTAAATGATTGTTGAAATTTACAACTTGGATGGTAGTGATTTATTTAATTGTTTCGTGTATTTGCTTTGTATTTACATAATTTACTTCACAGGACAGCTTGTTTATCTTGATGTGAGAAGTTTTGTTTATATACTCCATAAAAAATAATAAATAATTAATATCCCTGGACAAATTAAACAACGTATTTTTATTTTAGCACTTGCCCTGTGCTTGGGATAAATTTTCTATAAATTTTAAAGAAAGAAAAAACGCGTTAACGGGTTAGAAAGGAATTAAAAATTTCGTCACGGGACTTGAATCCTCAGTAGCTCAATTGGTTAGAGCATTCGTCGGCTTGAGACGAAAGGTTACAGGTTCAAATCCTGTCTGGGGCCAAATTAAACAAATTGAATTTAACTCCGAAGTAAGCAAAGTGTATGCTTGTGTTAAGGGTGTTTGTTAGTCAATGATTCTAATGCATAGAAATGCTTAAATACATACCAGAACAAATTTAACTTAAAGTTTATGTAACTTTTTCAGGGATATTTACTATTGTTATTTATTTGTAAATAAACACCCAGACCCAGAAATGCAGATATCTATATGTTTGGTGTAGCTAGCCTTGTAAGCTAGCCACTCGACCAACAAGGCGGTCAATAAATTAATAAAAAAATATGAAACATTAACAGTATTGTATAGATGAAGAACACCTGACAGCATATACACTAAAATTGACATTTCATTTCATTCAAATTTAGATTTGAGTTGGTTGATTCAAATTTAAGGAGATTTATAATAAAAAATAATAGTAAAAAGTTAGTAAGATGGTTACTTCAAGAAATAGTTTACTAATAAAGTTTTTTACGATTAAAGTAATACTTTAAAATGTAAAATAGACAGACTGGTGGATGTATTTTAGAACTTTTGTTGAGACGATTCTAAAAGTACTAGACATATTATCTAAATTGATAAAATGGTTTATGAGATTTGAAATTACGAAGTAAAGAAACACTTTGAATACATATGGTACTCCGGTTACACTCGTTATATGTATTTATTTTCTGGATATACAAAAACGAAACGAAATAAGTGTGTCATCCTACGCTTGATTCTGTGACGAATTTATCTGTCGAAGAGTTCTAATGTCTTTAGCGTGTCAGTTTACAAGCATCATAAACATTGCTATTTATAAAAGTTATCAATTTTCCATGTTTTTATGTGATAATTTACACAGAGAAAAAGCTGCACATGGCACATATTTACCATAATGGTAAGAGAGATCCATCATCTATTGCTTCCATCACACCAATTATAAGCGCATAGCTGGCCTGTGGCCGGGATTTTAGTTCTATTCTGAAATTCTTCTTCTTCTCGTATAGATATGGCTTTCGATCGTTTTTCACGACTTCTTTGACAATGTCAAGTTAGTTAATTCTTTTACAATATACAGTCATTATTCACTATGCACAAAGTCATGTCAAGTCAGGGTCTTAAGTAAAGCGGTGGCTTCGTTACTCAAGTTCATCTAGTGAGATTTAACGGCAGCGAGAAAATAGACGATACACTAATTTCTTCATGATTACTACATTTGTGCACTTTCACTGAACAAAATTAATCTAATTCCCACCTAAATTAACCAATTTCACTCAATATAAACATGAAGTTCGATAATAATGAAAAAATTACAACCACCTTCATTCACGAAGGCGCCAAAACTCTCTGAGAAATTCTCCTGCCTACAATTATATTATGACACTGACAGTGTAATGACAGTGACTGAATGACATAATGACAGTTGAAATAAGTAAGGCGGTTAATATCTACTCGAGCAAGTCGCTGCGCAAGACTGGACTACTAGTGTGTTTTTGTCGGTAATGGCCATTTTAAACCAGTACTCGCCTCTAACGAGCAGATTGACGGAGAGGATTATTATTTTACTCAGCGGACCCGGAATATCATGGGAAAAACTAAGTAACAACTAACATGTTGTTTGGACAAAAATAAAGCATTGTTTTCCCATTTTCTCTGCAATTTAGCCCGGTTTATTTCTTAATAAGAACCTGACAATAACGAACACAAAATAAAAGTATTAGTAAAATCGGTGAAAATAAAAGATCACTTGAAATGGTGATTCACTTTTATTTATATAGTCGGTTATTTAGTGACAACAGGCACAGAAAATAATCGTTTTTAAGCTCATTTTTTAGTTTCATCGGGAAAACAATTTTAAGTATTCGTACATGAAATAAATAATTTGATCTTAAAGATTTATGTGTGAACTATACATAGATATAACTACCTAAATATATAGTTAATTTTTAAATGATTTATGTAGAGGAATTTTGATGAATGTATGACATGAATTTTTATGTAGAGGAATTTTATTTGAAAATTTATTCTTTATCAAACTGGGTTTGAAAGAAGGGTGAGAAGTTTATGAAATACTCTATTTGGCTTCTATGTGGCATTTCCAGTTAAAGCGATTGTTAATTATCAATCCTCAACATTGCAAATTTTCCACTACATAAAAGTTGTGTAGTTAAATTCGTCTCATTTTGTCGTAAAAATATAAGCAGGGACATTTATAATGTTATCTTTAGTCGACATAAATAAATAACTATATTTGAGAAGAACATTTTGTGATCTGAACAGAATAGTCAATTAATGTAAACAAAAATTTTCATCTACTTTATCATTAATCAAAGATATATTATGGCACTTAGTAAAAAATAAATGAAACAAATAGAAAAAGTAAAGTAATTAGCCATATTTTCCCGAATGCGATACATCGAAATCCTTAATCGACATCCGTTATGATTGATGGCAATTTGCGACACGGAAATATTCGGAAAAATATCGCCTGCGAATTATTCAGTAGCCCTATCATGAACATAATCGCTTTCGATTATTCACGATAATCTCCAAACGAGTGTAACTTAGGACTTTACGTACCAAAGACAAATAGTGCCCTAGAAAAGAAAAATCGATTGTTTTTCTTGACACAGCGTGTATATACATAGTACGTCTCTTTTTAACGGTTTGTACGTTTCTTTATTTATTTTTCAGTAATCTCGTTACGCGATTACATGGCCAAATGCTAACCGATTTTAAAGATTCTTTTTTGGAAAGGTAAATCAGGAATTAGAGGTGGTCGCATATTCATTTTATCAAGATCCAATTAGTGGTTTCTGAGTTATAATTCATACCTTTCTTTCTGTATGTCTGTCTCATTAATGTTTTCAATATTAAAAAAATTCATGCATTATTAACTCAAAACTACGAGTACTAGTAGGATGGTGATAAAATTTATGTGAAACCACCTCGGAATCATTAGCTATCTTTCGAAAAAAGAATAATCAAATCCCGACTTGGTACTACAATGTTTGAAGTTACTTTTTGCAGTTTCATTGCTTCTTGTTTATTATATAATAATGCTATCGAGTTCCCGAAATCCTGCAGAAAACATCGCCTAATATTCAACAAAAATTACTTAGTACGAAATTGTATCGCTGATCCATACTTTAAGATCCAGTTCTGGCTTTCGATTTAATTCGAAACTGAAAAAGGTTTTTGCTAGACCTCTAGATATGAATATATCAGTCGGTGTGATAAATATTAATTGCGATCGTCCAGTGACTTCATGCATAAATACAACTGAGTGGAATTATATTTTTATTCGATGATTGTATCTAATAGCACACAGGTGAACACTTTGGTCCATGATAAGCGTTTGCTGTAAAAATATATTTATGACTAAATCTCCATGGATGCATTTGTTTTAAATTTTATGAGCTTCATACTATATTGTAGTAAAAAACAAGAATTTGGCACATTTAAAAAAGATGTGGGACGTCGGCAAACAGTCAAACGAATCTCCTCTTAATCCTTTTAGAAGCCACAACTCTAGGTGGAACAAGAAACAAAAGAAAACTAGCATACATGCTGATAATAAAACGATACAATA
>NJDC01004944.1:104725-118338 GCA_002245475.1 Calephelis virginiensis
TTACTAATACAAGGTTTTAGAGTACGCCATGCGTAATCTTTGACAAGTATATAATGTCTTTTTTGTGAGAGGTCAGCGAATAAGCAGACGGATCTTCTGATGGTAAGAGACAATCGTGGCCGAGATAACAGAGAATTTACAAATGCGTCACTAATTTTTGACTATTTGATGGGAACCTTTCTTTATACAATCTAGATATGTCGCTGTCCTGAGGCTTATTTTGAAAGTTGTAACGTAGTGGGGGTGGCTTAGCTACCACCCACCACTATGTTACCAGAAAAAATAAACAAATCAACAGACATATTTGGAGTACGGGATCCTGTTGGTATATAAAAGAATTTAAAGAAAATATAAACAAGAACACTGTATTAAAAAGAAACACTAAAAAGAAAAGTCTATAAAAAAAAGTTTGCACTAGGTTCTGCCGGATTAAAAGGGGATAGATGGGCGTGGGATACGGTAGACTTGTCGACGGAACACGAAGGACTGCTGCTGTAGCCTTCGGCGGTTGGGCTAGCGGGACCCTTTGGCGCCTTCCCTCAGCAGCCAGAAGTAGAAGTGGACAGCTGGGAGGGCGGCCAGAGAAGAACACCGGCGGGCAGCTTCCGCCGGTCTAGGGTCCTCCCACCACCGAGCAGCAGGCATCAGTCAGAAAGCAGCAGTCAAAGTAGGACGTTCCGTCGACTTATAGAATTAGAATTTTTAATAGCAGGTCCTGCAGCAGATATATAATGTAAGTAGACTGTTGTAGGATCGAAGTCGAAAAGCAGACTGTTCGTGAATAATATTTCTGTTCTACATTTTAAAATTTAGATGGAACTCAATACATTTTTTTTAATACCGGCCAGTGTAATTACCAACTACAAAGGCCAGCTATTAAAATAGTTTTTAAGAAAATAATATTACAAAGTCTACCTGCTACCCTACTCTCCAGACTTGAACATGACATAGTCATTATAGTGTCAGGAACGGATAAGTCGATGGATTCCTACCCGAGAAAGTTGCTCCGCAGCACTCTAATACCACTGGCCTTATTGGACCTATATTTGGATGGTGATAAGCAATAGTGTATAAATCCACAATTAGCAAAATTAATGACTATTAGGTACCTACCTACGTTTATTTTTTCAAAATTTCATTTAAGAATAAAAATTCACTTTCTCAATTTTTCCCATTTATGTAACATAAAACCATGGATTAGTTAAAACTCTTTTTTTGACATTTAAACATTTTACACTACCAGAATAGATTACTCACAAGTTTAACTTTTTGTGGATTGACGCACTATTGTTGATCAGCATCCATTTAACCTGTGGTCGCCTCTGTGCCTGTAAGAAAGGCATTTGCTCTATTCTACTCAGAGTATGCAGATTAACATGGACAAAACCTCGTCCAACGAGGCCATTAGCTACACACCTACATACGTAACTACAAAGTAGAATTTGAAATAACAAAAAAAAATGCATTTTAAATTACTATTACAATGAGTCAATGCTTGTCCGCTTCTCTTCACGTGTCGTCATAATATACAACTTAATCTAACTTATTAAAATATAAAATTTATACGGGATAAAATTGAGGCTACACATTATCTAAGAGAAAAGTAAAAACCAGCTTTTTTAAACCAGATTATACTTAAAAAGCCTTATACAAAAAAAATACACGCCGAATTGAGAACCTCCTCTGTTTAAACGTCACTTGAAAATGAATCATTTCTCTTTGAACTATTGTACAGGAAACAAAACAAATCTTACTAATATTATAAATGCAAAAGTTTGTGAGAATGGATGTTTGTTACTTTTTCATGCAAAAACTACTGAACGGATTTAGATAAAACTTTACAGGAATGTAGTTTATACATTGGCATAATAATCAGAGTACAATTTATAAAAAATGTACTAAAGGATGCGAACAAAGCCGTAAGTGGAAGCTGGTAATAAAAATATCCCTGGACGTGATACACAAATTGAATCTAACCCCAAAGTAAGCAAATTATATACTTGTGTTATAGTTGTTATTCAACGATACTTACTTGAATAACTTTAATAAACACCCAGACCCATAAATGCAGACATCTAAATGTTCATCACACAAATGCCTGCCCTCGTCGGGAATCGAACCCAAGCCTCACGGTTGGTCGGTAGAGCTAAGCCTGTGCGCTAGCCCCTTTACCAAAGACACTGTCAAAATGAGCTAGGATTGAAATCAAACCATCTATAGTGCTCCAGGTGTATAAAAATTCTTAACGATTTGTTATAACTCTAATAAGAAAAGAAATTAAGAAAGTGTAACGGCACACGTATACACGAGTTTTCGACCTCGACAAAGTTAGTTGCGAAAACATGATAAACGAGAAACTTCAGATGAAGATTAGATTTCATCCTACCAAAATAGGGAGAGCAATTAAACCTTGTTTAATGTTCTTCGTGTTTTTTACAATAAGGTTAATAGGGCAATATTTCAAAAGCTCGTGAAATTATAACTTTCTACTGTAAGATTGGGATATATCGATGTTGGCAGTATGCGCTATGTCAACTACAATGCGGTGGTTTTGTTAAATGTTAGTAGTATTAAAGAAAATATAAAAGTAAACAATGAACTTTGTTTATAACGTCATTACATAATTTTATTGATTTTTGATAACCTTAAAAAAAAGTATCTTCACGCCCATATCCCCGAAGAGGTAGGCAGAGGTACAACCAAGGCACCCACGACTAGCCGAAGATACTAAGTCCCACAATGTGATAGGTGGCAAGCCTATCGCCAACCGGGCACAATTCCAATCCCGACCAACATTTTTTTTATTATTAGAAAATTGGAAAAATCCAATTTTCTTTTTGTTGGCCGACCCGGGATTCAAACCCGGCTCATGCAGTCAAGTCCAACACCCGGACCGCTAGACCACAGAGGCGATAACCTTGAGTTCGATAATTCAAATAAAACCAGAAAACATATTAAAAAGTCATTAACATCGTATTTTTACTATTGAGTGAAGTTACAAGTATCGTGTTTTGAATCGTTTATGTCTACTAAACTACATTAAAAATTTTTTCGCAATGAAATAGTTTTGATGGTTCTAAACCTAATCAAAAATAAGTAATTTCACATATCCTAACTTTAACATTTTGAAATATCTTGCCCTCTGTATTGCTGTATGTAAATGTGTAATATATACTTACAGAACTACCCCTCTAGAAAAACGTATTTATAAATAGAAGCTAGATTCTTTACCTATATTCACACTTAAAGGTAACCTAGAAACGATCAACAATCGAATTATAAACGATATTTTTAAAATTTTAAATCTCTCAATGGAAAGAGATATTGTTGCGATTATGTTAAGTATTATTATTCCAACAATTTCTGTGGAAGTTACCGAACTCTAGTAAACTGAGTTCTTACTGTAGATAATCCTTGCCATATACATATTAAAAAAGCAAGTAACCTTAAAGGTATGGTCTTAAATGAAACAAATGAAAAGAAAACAGACGCCTACACGAGGGTTCGACCTTGCCGAAGTTAGTTACGTAACAAAAACATGATAAAACTTCGGCGTAAGATTAGATTCCATACTGCCAATTACCAAAATAGGGTGCGTAATTAAACCTTGTTTAATGTTCTTCATGACTTTTACGATTGAAGTTAATAGGGCTATTACATAAAACTCTACGAAATTAAAAAAAAACATCGAAGAGATTTGCAGGAAAGTTTGTTGCAAACTTCTTTGATAATTTTGTTTTTTTCCTTTTTTATTTCCTTCAACCATATCCAGAACAACCCTTACAAAATCCCTAAACTTTTCCAGGTCATGAGTCGACGACGAGTTGACCGGATCATAGGTTGCTATCACAAAAACTCGCGTGACTCCCAGCTTAATACGGACCCAGAGCAGTCTAGAACCAACCAAACCATACTCTTTCAGGCCTGAGGCTAAGCGAAACGATAAAATTATATAGACACCTACCCCAGCGCTGGCGTGATCGCTCTATGTTACACCAGACCAGAGAGCCAACCCGCCACCGGGGAGATCAAAAGTATCACTACCCTTTCGCTTAATCTCCGTTACACACAGTAAATCCAGGCATCTCTCATCCATTATATCAACCAATTCATTTATCTTCGCTTCCATTCCCCCTCTCACATTCCACGTGCCTATTTGACACTCTCCACTCCTCGATTCGCCTGTACGGGCCTGGCGTCGCCTCCAGGAAACTCCCTAACCCGCTCTGCGGTACTTTTTCGGGCCAGAATTGCAGTCCAATGAACTGGCAGGGATCGCGACGTGCACGCTTCTGGCCATCCATACCTTCGAAGATAATTGATTTTCTAATACCTAGCAATTTTTAACTGTTATTCTGTTTTCAACCTAAGTGCAGTCGTCAAAAGCCATGCGTGCTTCTTCATAATTCGTATAACATACGCCTGAACGATCATGGCACATGACGATAACGTATGCACAAAACCTAAAACGAGTAGCGACCATCCAGGCTCAGGCTGATCCATCGCCCGTATGTTCGCGTGCAATATATCATGATTTTTATAAACAAACGGCACAAGGTAAAATAAAAATATTAGAATTTAGGTATTACAGGATTAAAAGCAAAAATATGATACAAATGAATTTGAAAAGCGGATTTAGGTTTTCGTGTGTTTTATAATATGTTGTTTAGCTATTAGACTTTTGAAGACTTTTTATATCTATGTAAATAGACGATAAAATGCATGTGTTTTAGCTTACATTATTTTACCCCAGGCAAAACGTAAATGAAGATGTAAGTGCACAGGTGTGGGCATACCTTAATATAATATACGTATGGTCGCTTTTTAGGCGTTGGGTACGTTTCCCACGGATACATTATATAAAAATGGAGTTAACCCAATTGTACATATGTTCAGTAAAGATCGCCGTCAAATAAACAGCATTGAAGCAAACCAGTGATCAAGTCACTCGTCTTCTTGACGATGACCTACATTCACTATAAAGTCTCGAACAAATTGCCGGTGCTTTTAACAACGAGCTCTCAACGCCAACATAAACGCCCATCTGAACGTAGCCTAAAAATTATCTAGACGTAACATAAGACGTATTTTTATGTAATCTGTTGTGTTACAGCGAATGAAGCCCTTATAAACATAAAACATGGAACTAAAATCAGCAAGCCATAGCAACTCCGATAAAATAATGAAACTATAAGTCAGCGTTAGATTAAAGAGGATTATCCACTTTGCCTCCACCAAAACTTTTTACCTAGAAATTACAAAGGCAATTTATTACTCATCGATTCTCCCAATAAATAATAACTTTGATCCTTTTTATAAATTGAACGGCTATCAAGAATACCTTTTATCTACTTTGCGGAATTCATAATAATAACGCATCAATTTGGTTTGAGTTGTCCGGTTGGAGTTTCTTTGATATTAAATTATTTTATCGTCATTTTACTTTTATGGTAGGAATCGTCTTTTTAACAAATTTATAATTTCAAATTGCTTGTAGATAAATTAAGCCTTATACGGTGATAGGATATCTACTAACCTATAATACTATTCTATGTATTCTTATTTATGTGTTCTTATTTGACTAATTATGATACTATAATCTGTGGTCATTTTACCCAGAATTTCTCATTCTACGACGCAATCTTTGGCTTACCTGTAAAAAAAAGAATAATGCATTATCAACGATTTCCACAAAATACTAAAAAAACCTTACAATGTATTTACGTTTGAACTTAGTTCGTAGTAGATCATTAATACCGATGATCTGACAATAATAGTTACTGTCATATTTTCGCTCACGTAAGGCGGTTACCGCAAGTGTAAGATTTATGGTGATATTTTGTCCTTCTAAAAAAGGTTAAAAGTAACAACTCATAATTTGATTCCAGTTGAGATGATCACCATCTCACTTACCTAAATTAAGAATCCCTGGAGTGATCGCGTAACATTCAAAAACAAATTTATATAAAAGAAGGATGGAGTTTTGGCGCCATCGAGAGAAAAGATGGTCGACGTTTTTTCATAATTATTGAATTTCGTGTTGATATTGAGTGAAATTAGTCAATTTTGGTGGCATTTTGTACAAATTTGTTCAGTGAAAGTGCACAAATGAAATAATCATTAAGAAATTAGCGTATCGTGTATTTCCTCATTGCCGCCAAATCTCATTCATGAGCTTGTGTAAAAAGGCTACCGCTTTACACAAGAGCCTGACATGACTTCCTGACGACTTATGACTGATGACTAATTAAAATTAAATGAAATTGATATACAATTTTATGCAAATTTCTACTTGACTAATGGCTAAATACTAACGTGAAGGCCAAAACCTAAAGAAAGAAGAAGAAGAAAGATGTTAAAAAGTACAACATACATTTCACCTTTTCCCGTGTTCGTGCGAGCTTTTTTGCTGAATAGAACATCTGCCTTCCTACCAGGCTGCTCGTAAAAGGCGAGCATAGGCTTACCGCCGCTAACACCGTGACATCCTACTAGGTGGTAGAGTTTTGTAGCACTTTGCCCGGATTGGTACCACCTCCCAATTTATTGCTGCCGTCATAACGTCCAATGCATGCCGTTGACGTGTGCCGGTTTGGAGGCTAAAGTAGCAAGTAAACTTATTTTTGCTAGAGGCCTAACATCCCGGCCTCAGGTTGGCAACGCACCACTACAACCTTTGATGTCTCTAAGAGGCCTGAATTTCTTACCATCAGGATATCCGTCTGCTTGTTTGCCTTCCGTTATCATAAAAAAGACGGATTGCACTCCGGGTGTGCCAGCAGAAGTGAAAACTTGAATATTAACGTTGTGCATTTTTGATATTTTGGAATGGTTAGAGAATAATTTTGCACGAATTGCTTTAATTATCAGTATGAAAGAACTATCATTTATGCACAAATATTATTTTCTTATCTATAACCTGCGTTTGTCTTGACAAAAACTAGCTAAAGTAAGACCACGTGACGGCTAGGAGCGTCGTCATTTTATCTGTGCAACGAAAATTGTTCGTCTACACATAAAGCTTATTTTCAAGATGGAACAAATAGAGCAATGTCTGTTGATATTATACGTATCTGCTAATTGTGAGAATGAAATAGTAGGCATATTGCGGCGTATTATCCATTGCGCATCCTATACTCTTCAGAAATATTTTAGCAATTAAAAAACAGCAATGAATCTATGTTTTAATTTAAATCCCGCGCCGTCTTATTCGCACATGTGCAGTGCGCCGTCTTACGTTCTGACGAGCTGACGCGAGTTAAGAAGTTTTTACCCATTCCAAAAAAGTGCTCAACGCCGCTACAGATGTTTTCACTTAAAAAAAACTCTTTTTATACTTAATAACATTTCATTTTCTTTTTATTGAATACTTGTAAGTATAAATAAACAAATCAAAAATTGCCTGTAAATAGCCGGCACCAGCATCAATCGGACGAGTCGTCGTAGAACTCTCCTTCCATGCAATAAATCTGTAACTTTTATCACTGTTCTTCATTTTATTAGAGTATGTATCTTCATGCCAGTATCCCCTAAGAATTAGGCAGAGGTACAACCAGGTCACTCACAACAAGCCGAAAACACTAAGTCCCACAATGTTATAGGTTTCAAAAATATAATTCGCCAATCGGGCACATATCCAATCCTTGACAACTTTGTTTTTATCAGAAAACTAGCTGTTTGGGCGAACTTTGTTTCACCTGTTCAGTTTGTTTGGAAAAAATTTAAATGTTGTTTGTCCTAGTTTTCTCATAGTTGAACGGGATAAAAAGTATCCTCTGTTCATCTCCTGGTTCTAAGCTACTACGTGTATGTTCAGCCAAATCAATTCAGCCGTTCTTGAGTTCTAAATAATGTAAAAAACACGAATTTATATACATATATATAGATTAAAAATACACACTTTTTTTTGTTGTCTGACCCGGGGTCGAACCTAAAACCTCATGGAGTCAAATCCTGTACCAAACTGCTTGACTACAGAGGGGATTTTATTAAAGTCTAAATACAAATACTGACTTATATAGACATTACACACGCTAAAGTGACTTTCTTATTAATATAAATATCAGTACTCAATCAGAAACTATTTAGTGCCGCCTGATCGCCTCTAAGGTTTCACAGAAAATTAACTTTTTCAGATTTTCTACAGAGTACATAAAATTAGGACACAACTTCTTATCAAGTCTTATGCTTTTTATATGTATTTTTATGTGAGAGGTCAGCGAATAAGCAAAAGTCTATACTGATGGTAAGAGGTAACCGTGGCACATAGACACCATGGATGCTACAGACGTGTCGCTTTCCTATAACCGGGATGGCCTATTGTGCAAGTCTACCAGCTACCCTCTCCTCCGGGCTGGAACATGACAGAGTCATTATGGCGGCAATAATAGGTAAGGCGGTGGATACCTATCACTACACCAGTACTTTATACCACCAGTGGTCTTGATAGGGATTCCCTATATTTTTACCAGTTTTTAATTAAGTAAGTAAGTACCTTCACGCCTATATCCCGGAAGAATTAGGCAGAGGCACAACCAGAGCACCCGCTATCAGTCGAAGACACTAAGTCCCACAATGTGATAGATGGCAAGTTTATCGCCAACCGGGCACTTATCCAATCCCGACCAATATTTTTTTATTAGAAAATTCGAATAACCACATTTTCTTTCTGTTGCCCGACCCGGGAATCGAACCCTGAAAGTCCAACACCTAGACCGCTAGACCACAGAGGCGACTGCCTCTTATGAGCTGCCTGGCAGAGAGGCAGATGGTCTAATCTTCTTAGAGTGCCCGGACCAACAAGATGAAAATTAAAGCAAAATTTTAATGATTGTATTTTTACATAACTTTTTGGTTGGTCCAAAGAGAGCTTATTCTTAGTTAGCGTCTTCCACGTGTTAAAAGTTATTCAACTTTCTTAGGAATTCATTTAGATAATAGGATAAAAAGGAGCCTATTTCCTTCTCAACACACTCTTTTAATATAATAATATCTCCTTTAAGCGGTTCAGTTGTTGGACTTAACTGAATGAGGTCCGGGTTCGATAAGATTTATCCGTCCTTCTTTAGAACGTATTAACAAATATACTTTCAAAAATGCAAAAAAAAGGATCTTCACACCCATATCCCGAAGAACTAGGCAGAGGCACAAGCAGGTCACCCACGACTAGCCGAAAATACTAAGTCCCACAATGTGATAGTTGGCAAGCCTATCTCCAACCGGGCACATATCCTATCCCGAGCAACATTTTTTTTATTAGAAAATTGGAAAAACCCAATTTCCTTTTCGTTGCCCGACCTGCATTTGAACCCGGGACTTCAACAACTGAACCGCTAGACCACATAGGCTTTTAGTTAGAGATCGTAATATTGAAATTGATATTTTGCAGATTTATTGTTCTTAAATTATATTTTGACATATCTTTACGACTTTTTATTTAATACCAAGGAAAGCAATAAAACAGTCTTTGAAATAGCGTTTTTGTTATCATCTCTGTTTTATGAAGAACAAACCTGATTCTGTCGTAAAATAAATACCATCACGATGGAATGTGGAATAAGTAGATCGGAATTTGAGTTTGTTCTAGTGAAGGATTTTTCAAGATCTGTCTAGAGACTTTTTCATGAAAACGGAGACAATAAAGCAAATGAGCTACCTGAAGGTCCAAATTTAATTTTCTCTTACCCACAAATAAACGCGATAGTATACACACTTTTTTTAAGTTAACGCTTGTACTTATCCACTATACTCTTTATTTATTTTTTGGTAACTTCCAACCAAATGTGTACTGAACTTTAAATTAAAACAGTATTTTTATCTTTAGTCTTAAAGCCTTGATGATGCTGTAAAAAGTGAAACCGGTTGGCTATAGAGTAACGAAAAGTATTAAATAAAGTGTGTAGTGGATAAGTACAAGCGATTACTTCAAAAAAGTGTGTATACAATGGAATTCCATCAAGTGCCGACGATAACAAATATAAATTCTAAGTGCGATTGCCCTGAAACCTTTCAAAGTTGCGTTAGTGAGCTTTTATAAAAATCCTGCTCTAATATTAGACATTCTAGCAGTTCTATTACCACGTGATTCGAAGGTCTGTCCAGCTTATAAGTGAAAGTTAAAAAAAATGCATAATTCAACCTTAATTTGTCAATACCTTAAAAGATGTGCGTTATTGTTTCTCTTTTTAAAATAACAAAAACAATAAAAGCTGCCAAATGCAAGTCGGATTTGCCCATGAAAGGTTCCGCAGCGGCAATCATGATATAAAGATTCATTTAAAGTTTAAATTGGTTGTAGTTTACATATCTTCTGCAATTTGCGCGAGTTTATAAAATCAAATATGTTATATTAACAGGCTAATGCTTAACGCTTGTGAGAATCTAAAACTACTCAGTTCTATCTTTTGACAGCAAAATACAACTATTTTATTATTACGTAGGTAGTGTTGGTGTTACAGTACCTATTAAAAACAAACTACATGCACACAGTTATATTCCGGTGGAAGTTTACACGGTAATTAATATACATCATATATATTTTCTAGCTTTATCATTCTTTTATTTTAGAAGTTACAGTTTTGAAGATCTATAAATAGATACCCCATAGTTATGGATGTAATGAATTTTTTTTTAATTTTTAGTTCTAAGTATGGGGAACCTCTAATATTTCTTATTTTATTTTAATTTTGTGTAAAAATCTTTATGCGGCACAGAATACATCTACCTACTATGTTTCAACAGCATAGCTTATATATTTTCGGAAAATAATGACTATGACATACGAACAGACAAACATGACGAATCTATAAGGGTTCCATTTTTGTAATCTTGGTTACGGAACCATAAGAAGGATTGTTTACTGTCAATTATGAAGTAACTTATAACATTTCTAGATAAGGCTAATTAATTCTAGGAATTTTGTGTTCTTTGAAATATATAATTCTTAAACGCTAGTATAAACACAAATTAATGATTTACTACAACGTCTTTATTTTGAAATTAATTTACATATAAAACAATCTCAAACATGTACATGATTCACTTCAGACTATTCAATGTCTGACTGAATTGTTACATAAAATTATATTTGTGTACAATTTCATAAAAAACTAGTTCAACTACATAAATGAATAATGTACGAAATAAACCAAAAAATAATTAATCAAACAGCTGGCCTCAATAGTCATTAAATTCATAAATTCTAATCACG
Organism: Calephelis virginiensis; assembly: GCA_002245475.1. Taxonomy (NCBI): domain Eukaryota; kingdom Metazoa; phylum Arthropoda; class Insecta; order Lepidoptera; family Riodinidae; genus Calephelis; species Calephelis virginiensis. Next base: position 115,935 of record NJDC01004944.1, read on the forward strand.
GTTTTTATTAATAATTTTGATCTTACATATGACAAAATAAACGTAACATTCATACCATACCATCACAATGACTAAGAAAGAAGGAAAGAAAATTATTTATTTGCGGAATATGTGTGTAAATGAGATGTTACAAAAATATTTAAGTATATCAATATATTTTACTATATTTTGGTGTGCAAATGTTTTAACATTTATAAAAAGTATTATTTATTTACATATGCATTAACTTTTAAGCCAATTATTTATATTTATAACTGGTTTAATTATTTAGTACCAAAACATTTAAAAACTATAATTAAATTTAACCCTGTCTACCGTAAACTACCACCGTTTCCAAACCCAGCCAGACACGAGAAAAAACGGCGAAACAAACTCCTGAACTTGCAAATAAAATCCTTTTTATTTACAAATTCAATTATAAACGAATAAATCCCCAACATGTGATTAACACGACAAAATATTAGGGTAAATCGATTACGGTGTAATTCTAATTAAGCCCCATGAGATGACACCTGCTCCCCCTAACGAGATAAACTTGACGGAGGTTGTGTATGTCATGTACAACAACTGCTACATAAATTATTGTTGCACACATGTTTCACAACTTGTGGGTATGTTACATATTTATTTCTAAAACAGTTACTATTAACTAAACATACTGTTCAAGCTATAGATCGGTAGTTGAAAAAGTCATGATACTGTCAACAGTAAAACCAGACTACGATAAAACAGTTGTTAATGTTTTTGGAAACTTCCGATTTATTTAACAATTAAAAAAAAGTATCTTCATGCCCATATCCCCGAAGAGGTAGGCAGAGGCACAACCAGGGCACCCACGACTAGCCACGACTAGACTAGCTATTAACAATTAAACTGTATTCAATATCCAAACAAATTGTACAGTTTTTCGTGTTGCTTTGAATCCCTTTCATAAGATAGCATCAGCATCTTTGGCAGCTCGTAACAGAAGACTAGTTACAGATTTCAACATGGGTCATTACCAATTAATCTACTATTAGTAGAGCGCTGTGCAGCAACTTGACCGGCTAGGGATCTCCACCTAATCCTGTCACCATAATGACACTGTATGTTCCGTTAGAGAAGGTAAGGTAGCACTTTCTGGTATGTGAGTTCGTACGTGAAGGTAATTTGCACAACAGGCATCATATTCCGGTCACAGGACTGCCGTGCACCTATAATATATATGGTGTCTATGGACAATACAATACAATACCTCTTTATTGTTCACAAAATACAGAGAAATTACAAACACATCAAATAAAACTTAAATTATAAGATACACAAATGCGGCCTTATCGCCAAGTCAGCGATCTCTTCCAGGCAACCCTTAAGTATGGAACAACATTTAGCAGAATACTATGTAATGGTGATCTTAAAAATATAAAAATGCTTTAACATACTTTTAAAAATATTAATATTTGGAGGTCTCCTGATATCTACGGGAAGAGAATTCCAAAGCCTCACCGCTTGCGACTATAGTAACAAGTGTTATGAGAAGGAACTTGAAGAGTATAATTATCATTGGACCTGAGGAATGTTACCTCACTGTTACAGAACTTAAATCTCTCCTTTAAATAAATAGGCGCAAATGGATCAAAGAGAATAGAGTGTAGAAGAGACAGTATATGATAGTTCCGGCGAATGTTAATAGGCAAACACTTGAGCCTAGCACGAAACCCGGAAACGTGATCATATTTACGCAATGAATATATGAATCTAATACAAAGATTTTGAAGACGCTCGAGTTTATTTATTTGCTCAACAGTAAGATTTACATAACTAGCGTCAGCATAATCTAAGATTGAAAGTAGCAGGGAATCAGCAAGCATAATCTTGGTAGGAATCGGGAGCAAAAAGCAAAGACGTTTCAACGAATTCCAAGCACAAAAAAAATTCCTACTGACCTCCTGTAGTAGCTTAGTCCAAGAACTACGTATGGACCACGGTTAGGCCATACTACAGGACAGCTGCGTGCTGCAAAAAAAATATGAATAAATCACTCGCCTCTGTGGTCTAGCGGTCCGGGTGTTGGACTTGACTGCATGAGGTCCCGGGTTCGAATCCCGGGTCGGTCAACAAAAAGAAAATTGGATTTTTCCAATTTTCTAATAAAAAAAATGTTGGTCGGGATTGGAAATGTGCCCGGTTGGCGATAGGCTTGCCACCTATCACATTGTGGGACTTAGTGTCTTTGGCTAGTCGTGGGTGCCCTGGTTGTGGCTCTGCCTACCTCTTCGGGAATATGGGCGTGAAGATACTTACTTAATAAATCACTCAAGTCCTTCTAAAGTTATGGTTGACCAAAACAAATAGCGATTTCAAGTTCGTACATACAAAAACGCATCTTCATGCCCGTATTTCGAAGTATGTAGTAGCACAACCA